>JAGFMF010011830.1:4514394-4546130 GCA_019455555.1 Galemys pyrenaicus | reverse complement strand
GTATTTTTCTTTTGCCTTCTGACTTACTTCGCTGAGCATAATCCCCTCCAGATCCATCCATGTTCCTATGAATGAGTCTAGTTTTTCATTTCTGATTGTAGAGTAGTATTCCATCGTGTATATGTACCACAGCTTCCCGATCCACTCATCTGTTTTTGGGCATTTCAGGATTGTACTGGGAAGTCAGATCCTAGGTATGTGCATATATATACACATATATACACACATATATACATATGTTTACCACTGTCAATAATATCTGTTTTAAAGACTCAGGAAGTCGTCAATTAAGCATGAGGTGGGTGATAGAGGATCTTTTTTACTTTAATAATAGAGGTATTTTATTTTGATAGTGTTTTTACTTTAATATTTTACATCCAGTTTACTTTTCAGAGTATGTTCTCATTTTTAAAGTAGTTTACTTAGGGTTAGTCATGGAGAATTTCCCCCCTTTTGTCGATTGCCTCTCCACACGGTGCTACTTCAGGCAGATTCGAAGTTTAAACAATTAAGGAAATTTGAAGAGAACCATCACACCACGTGTATGCTCTTGTGCTGGAGGGGGACAGTGGCTCATTTCCTAATTTTTCTAAAACTAAGGGAGAAAGTAGGATGAAAGATTCTGTAGGTGTACTCTTTAGTGATTCACTGTAAAAGATGTATCAAGGTCAGATTTTTGACACTGAAGGATTATCAAATATTTCAAATTCTTCACTTTCATTTCAAACTCACTTTTAGTTGAGTGGTTATTTGTGAACAGTCAGTGAAATTGTTAGAAATAGTGACTTTTATAGTCTGTATTCCCGCTGTGGTGAAGGTAAGGGATAGTAACTATTTGAGGGCTTATGAGGTGTCCAGAATCCTGCTAAGTACGTATATACATTGTTTTATTCAGTAATTTGGACCCTATATGGTGCAAACAGTTTTTAGACAGAACCAGAGGAGAGAAAGGTTAAGTACTCAAGACTGACAAATCACAGAACTGGTGTTCGAGTTCACTCATGTCCTACTTTGCAGGAAGGTTAGAGTTGCATGTCTCTGTTGTCTTGTTCAGGTAATGGGACTGGGTTTCGCATTCTACTAAAATTGTCAAGTTCCCAATGAAGAGTATGGCTGTTTGTTACCTTATATGATCTTCACTCCCAGAGGTGGCAATGATACTGGCTTTAAATGCCTGACCATTGCAGAACAAACAGTGGTGATGGTTTCTGTGGCCTGTAGGCACAGGGTGAGTTGCAGGAGTTGGAAGTGAAGTCATCTGAGACCTCAGTCACTAGGAAGCAGCTCAATTTCTTCCATAGAGGATGGTTATCTGCTATCTCCCTGAGATTAGTAGTTCCGGTAGCAACTCCTCCCCCTCTTNCCCCCCCCCCCCCCCC
Organism: Galemys pyrenaicus; assembly: GCA_019455555.1. Lineage (NCBI taxonomy): Eukaryota > Metazoa > Chordata > Mammalia > Eulipotyphla > Talpidae > Galemys > Galemys pyrenaicus. Next base: position 4,544,751 of record JAGFMF010011830.1, on the reverse strand, counting down.
CCCCCCCCCCGCATCAGCCACTGCAGGGAAATGGTGGTCATCAAAGAAAGTAGCAAGTGTAAGCTCAGCCAGAGAGCTAGGAGAGGGACTGTCTTCTTTTCCTCCCAAACCCCACCTTTTATTTCCATTTAGAAGTTATTATTGTTACCCTAGAGGAAGAGTTTTTATGTCTTAACAGGTCTGGATACTCTCAAGACTTGAGCCTATTAGATTGGTTTTTATTCTGAGTTTAAAATTATTTTTCTTAAGTAATGTCAGAATAAAAAAGAAATCCTGTTTATCCTAAAAAGAGACAGAAAATGGGCACTTTGCTATATGAGTATTTCATAAATCTCTTACCTCTGCTTATTCTTCGCTCTGGGGGATTACAGGATTAAGTGTCATTCAGCTTTTGTACCATGAGCTGTGATCGAGCACCCATTGGCTAGCAAGTTCCACAATGTCTTTGTTTTAGATTGATGAAGAGCTGCTTGGACTTTGACTCTCCTCAAGATGTTAATTATATGTTTCAAAATCATGTGCTCTGTTAAAAATCACTTACGCTGAGCCTTGGAAGAGAACTAGAGGCAGGGAGTTGCTCAGGGGTTCAGAATATTGTTTTGGAGGCCTTGGGAAATAAATCTTAAGAGTTAGTTCATCTACCACCAAGACATATTTAGTCAGTGTATATAAACAAAAGAAGTCACAGTGTGCCTGGACATTATTTGTCCCAGATGGAGTTTAAACTTGGCTCATTATACTGCACTGATGTCATGGTGCATAAACTGGCCCTGAATTAGAGACGTGCATAGAATCTGCTGTGTGCTTGTATGTGCTGAGGGCATGTGAGGAGGAGGGGAGGGGCAAACTGGAAAATCTTTGTCACATTTTTCCTATGCTGTCTGCAGAGACTAGTGTCAGTCCTGAATTTGGACTTGGTGCAGAATGAGGGAAGAATTGGAATAACCTTTAATCTGTAGAAGTCGGTTATGTGTGTGCACTCATGGACGTCATTCTTCCAAGACTGAGAGTATAATGTGCTGAGCTCTCCAAAAGTTGCTCACAATGCTATAGTACTAAAATCTGGAAAAGGAAAGTCTGAGAGCATTACATTTTCAAAGAACATTTTCTGTCTGTTTGCCTTGAAATTTTAGGTCTGGACAGTTGCTTTACACTTTGTAATGGTCTTCAGTATCCAGCTGTGTAATTTTGTTTTCCAGGATTGTATGGTTGGTAATATCTCAAACTAGTTGCTTAAGTGTTTAAAAAGGCAAATGCTGATGCTCCTTAGAGGATCTGGCTGAGTATAACTCTCCCTGTGTGCTTGGGGAAGGTATAGTTTATGAGTCAGAAAAGGGTCCTCTGCTGGAATTTTGAGTGCTTAATAGGAAATTTCCACATACTGTGTACTGTTATTACTTTTTTTTGCTGACTTTTGTTAACAATAATCTTAATTAGAAACATTTTCAAGTTAATTCAAGCCATTTTGTAGATGTAAAGGGCTTAGATTTCAGAACTTCTGTGTGTGGATTCCATAGTCACTATCGTTGCTGGGATCCACGGAAGCTGGACAGACAGTGGAATGTGAAGGAGTTTGGGAGGTGAGCTTTCAAGGAAAGCCAGAATGTTTCCCAAACAGAAAATCTGGTCAGAGGTGAGAATTGACTGTTTTTAGACTTTATTGAGAACATGAAATGTGGTGGGTTTGGTAAAATGTTTTCTTTAAGACAGTCTGTAGAGGTCACAATTTTTCTTGAGACTGAGAGACGTCACTGATAAAAATTTGAGGAAAAAGAAATATTAAGTTATTTCTTGGTCACATAATATGTGTATTTGTACCAGGGCTGTGCTAGGTATACTCTGTTCCTTATAGTACACGTAATTGGCATATATTCTCTTTTTTCCAGGTGTGTGAATCCAAGATTAGACAGATTAGGAAATTCCCTACTGGCAGAGTGAGACACCACTATAATCTCCAGGATATGCTCTTCTCACTGTGAATTTTGGGAGTCTTAGTTGATTCTGAAAATACTAGCTTAACAATGAGATTAGCAGAGTGGCTTAACCACACAGTATTTAGTTAATGATGTTACTTAAATGGTAACTCTAACCCGAATTCCATCTAATTTTATGACAATCTATAGTGTAACAGGAAAAAGAAATTTGAACATGTGGAAATATATTGTTACCTACTACTTTAATCTTTGAAGTATTTAAGATACATTTTTTTAATTTAAAGATTGCATTGTAGGTGATATTTTCTCATATCTATAATTCTGAGTAACTTTTTAAAAAAGATTTTATTTATACCTACAAGAGCTGGGGTACAGGCTAGAGTGCGGGGGTGGTGGTGATGGTGGTGGTGAGAGGATTCACCAGAGGCAGAGGGGAGCAGTGGGCGAGGCAGGAGAGGTCTGCTGCACTATGTGGGTCCCTTCCCTGGCTGGGGATTGAACTCGAGCTCCAGTGGCTATGGAAACCCCACAGGTGGTGCTCAACACCTTTTGCCACCGGGAGGCCCTTGAATATTTAACTTTTAAAACCTTTTTGTGTATGAACAATATGATAAAAGGTGGACTGACTTCAAAAAATAAAAAATGAATTCGCCTGTAACGAAATTATTTAAGAATCAGAAAGTAGGTGTTTGGGGGATATGATTAACTTTGGACCCTTGAAAAACACAACTCTCTTTTCACTCATAACTATTTCCCAGTAATCTCGCCAGTTTTTTTTCCCTTCATTCAGCATACCAATATAAAATGTAGTAGGTGGATAAACTATCTTCTATGGCGGCTTGGTGAGTTGACTGGCAGTAAAGGAAAGAAGTGCTAGATTCTAGGCTGCTGAATAATTTTGGGGTTAACATTTTAGAGCAGAAGCCAACAAACCAAAGAAAAGAAGCAAGAGACAGAAAATCTAAGAGGAGGCGCACAAGAGAAAGGCACATGTGGATGCCCAGCAACAACGGCAGTTTGGAAGTGAAAAATAGCAGAATTAGAGATAATTTGAGAGCAGAACTGGAGAGTGACAGGAAATGGGAAGAAATAGTGATGGCTCACAGAGCCATATACATCACTACCCCTTGTAATTTTAGAAACCCCTATGTTGGTGGGGATTAAGGCAGAATTTGTCAGCTGCAAACCCATCGATCTGGATAGCCAGCCATTTTTAAAGGCTAAATTATCAGTTAATTGTTAATTTTTGAAAAATGCAGAGTGTGTGTGTGTAGAAGAACTAGGCCAGAGGTACAGAGGTTAAGAGGATTCTCCAGAGACAGAGTGGGAAGCAGAACAGGCAGATTTACTGAAATACACTATTGAGGGCAGTCAGTAGTCGCCAAGACAAGGAGAGATCTACTGTGCCATAAGTGGGTTAACTCTTTGGCCAGGGATTGAAGTTAGACTGGTGATAGCCCTGAACCTTAACTTCTAGGTGAACAGGAAGGGACTAAATTTTGAAAAATTCTAAATTAGAACAACATAATCCCTGCATTATATCACGAATATTTTATTAACATCTTTCCTGGTCTTCATGTGTCATTCTTCTCATTGTGAGTTTCTCACAGCTATGAGAGTTTCCTGATAATGTCCACTTTTCTACTGCTCAGAGGATAAAGTCCAGATGTAAAAAAAGCTTTCTTGAGATGGGCTTGGCCTGCCTCTCTATTCTTACCTTTTCCTGATATTACATTCATATGCCATTATAGCCACATAGAAATTCTAAACTTATTATATCATCCGTGTATTTGCTCGTGTGTTGTTCTTTTGCTTATCTACTTATAGTTTCTGTTCCTCCCTTAAATGTCATTCGCAGCTATAACTTTTCCTGATTTCTCAATGGTTTCTTAAGTTTCCATAGCGCTTGATAACAAATGATCATTGTATTATAGTTAATTGCATTTTCTACTCTTGTACCAACACTTAAATGAGTAGGATTTCATGGTTTTCTTGACATTTATATATATATATATAGAGAGAGAGAAAGATCTTAACAAGCCTATGAAAATATATTTAATAAAATGAAAAGGATATTTAAACAAATATAATAGTGCTCCAAATGCACAAGGATATGTGACAACTGTTACTCTTAGCCCAAAAAAAAAACAAAAAAAAAAAACCTACACTTAAGCTTACACAGAATTTTTGTCTTTTATGTTCTTGGTTTTTAATCTTGCAAGTCCTAAAGTTGAAATTTTAGAGTTAGGCATTTGTGGTTCTCTTAAAAGAGGCTTTTAACCCAGCTTGGGTCATCTATATTACATTTTATATTTTTTCATCAAAGTTAATGCTATACTTTATTCTTTGCAAACAGCTGTTTTTTTTTTTTTTTTGATAATAGGATCTTGATTCTAGCCTGTGCTCAGAGGGAATAGAAATGTACAACTTCTTATAAGCTGTCACAGTAATTTTTTACCACTATCTGAATGTTTTATGTTTAAATGATTCCCCTACCCTACTCTTCTCATTCCACACAAGTTGCATTTGCCATCCTGCAGTGGGCAGAAACTTATTATCTAAGGCTCTATTTGAAATAGCTAGAGGTACACAATTCTGGGAACTCCCTGATAGTTGCTGAACTAGACTGAAATATAGTAGTAACTCCTCTAAGAACACTTATTTCACGAAATGCAGTTATTGAAATTTGAATGTATTTATTTTCAGCAGGCACTGGAGTCATTTCAGTGTATAAAAGTGTCCTCGGTTCTTCTGATTATTCTTTTATTTATCCATTACAGTCTTTTTTGAATTTTGGAAAGCATGGAACTTAAAATGCAGTTTTTTTATTTTTCTTATGCCTAATATTGGGCCATGAGAAATGACATTTTGTCATTGTGATAATGGTTACTCATGGGTTCATCATAAGAGTTGAGGGAAATTCGTGTTGTTGAGGAGGACTCTATGATGGTATAGCCCAGCCAGTATAAATACTGTTGTTAGTTAAGAGATTCCTCACCACCTAACTGCCATTTTGGACTAGAGGGGCTCTGCCTCAGGGAGTCAGCACTGATTTCCTAGAAAAGAATTTGCCCTCTGCCTTTGGGGACAATGCCCTGCGTTCAGTGCAGTCTCTCTTTATAACTAATTTTTTTTCAAGTATCTCCCTACAGAATTGACTGTGAAATCCACTCACTCCTGTGGGAAGAAGCTGCATGACAGAAGAAAGGAAAATGCATTTGGTCAGAGGGCTGATTCTAGTTCAAGCCCATTTGCCCTCCAGGAATCTGATGGATAATCATAAATGCTGGTTCTAAGTGAGAAGTGCTCATTTATACATAAAACATCTAGGAATAAAACACACATCACAGAGCCTGGCAAGTGGAGAAATCTCCAAATATGAAATAGGACCTTCTCTCTCAGCAGAGTTTATGTCTCTGTTGTTTGGGTATAGATTTAAACTTCTAAGAATGCTACAAATATAATAATTCACTTTCAGTCGGTATTGTTATCACAGCAGAAGTTTTTGTGATGGATGCATGCCTGGCAGTGATTGTTTAGCCAAGTGGCTGGTAACTTTTAATTTGAGGCATGAGTTAGGAATGTGTTTCCAGGAGTAGTCTGTATACTACTAATCTTCTGGTTAATCAATCACCCCAAATTTAAATCACAAAACTTGCTTTCATTTTTCTCTTCTAAGGAGTTAGAAACACATTTAGATTTATACATTGAAGGGAAGATCTGTTATACCTGTTTCAATTATTTTGTTCCTTAAATCTCTCCCAGAATCTTGTGTTTAGGTTTTTACTCAATTATATTAATTCTTACTCTTGTTTTTTTGGTTTCTTTAGACTTTGGGATAATAGTCACTTATTTTTCATTAAGCCTTGATAACTGCCTTCTGGTTGTTTCAGGCTGGGTTCATGTAGCACTAACAGATTTGAAACAGATCTGATGAAGCAATAGTAGCCTGAAATATGCTATTTTGATTAACGTGTTTCTATTTTCACATCTCTGGGGCAAAAAAAAAAAAAAAATCAATGGTTAAAATTTTTTCTTCTCCCCCATCTCTGCAGATATAGGATGCAGCATGAATTGATTTAATGCTGACTTTGGAAAAAACATGAAATGAAATGCTTAGTGACCAAAAGTGGTGGAGTGTGTATTTAAGAGAACTTGTAACAGTTATGTCTACTTTGTGGGGGAGGGAGGAAAGACAGACAGACAGACAGACACAAACACACACACACACACACACACACAGACTTTGAGAAACTGACTTGTCTGATACAAAAGGTTAAGTACCAGAGAGCCTGCCAGGGCATGACTCATGCTCCTCAAGATGTGTGATGCAAGCCTACTGCTGCCATCACATTCATGTCTGTTGTCAGGGACAGATTACTGGGATGGTGTGTGTCAAAATCTTATTTTTACCTTTCTTTTACTGACAGTGAAAACAACAAGGTAATCAGTATGATTAAATACTTTCTCTAAAACACCTCCATACCAAGATGAATGCACTTTGCTCAATGATTTTTGCTCTTACAAAAAAAAAAAAAAAAAAAAAACTATATTGGAACAAGGGAGCTTTGCCTGGTTCCTGAGGTAACTTGGTAGATTATAATCTGGTTGCTATAGCAACTCAACAGAAGGTAAAATTACAGGAACTAAACATTTGAAAAGAAGTGTTTTAGTTAGATGCTTAAAAGCCCTTTTCTTCTCTTTTTTCCTGAAGGAATGAATTTGTCCTTTCCTCCTTTATCTCATTCTCTAGCCCCTACCTAGCAGGGAGGTAAGCGCTGTGGATTTTTGCCATTCTCTGAACTGTGGCTTGATGTCAGTCACCACTAAGGACCCATTACATAGACTTTTCATGCATATGATAAAAAGCAAATATTGTGACAATTTGGAACACACTCTAGGTTAGAAATCCTTCTTTCCTGGGACTTTTTCATAATTCTGGTGACTTGTGTTTTCAGAGACAGCCTTCAGGACACTTTGATAATTTGGGTGTGATGGAAGATGGTGTATGAATTTGGAATTAGACTATCTGGGCTACAGTTTGGTGTCTGTTGATTTTTTCCCCGTAATTAATTTTTTCATATATATATTGGCCTAAGTATAAAGCAGATGGTTTCTGCTCTATACAGTGATGTCAGAAATGGACTAAGGACTTTTAGAAATGACATGGATACTTTATTGGAACTTCTTTTTTTCATTGTAGTTGAGCAATGTTATATATTTATGTAAATAAAATCAAAACTATTTTCATTTTGGGAGTGACTTTAAGAGCTCAACTTCAAGCAAGCAATTGAAAAGTTTTAATCATTCTATAAAGATTTGAAGGGGTTTCCCTTTGAGTTCTTAAAATGGCATGATGTATTTACATTGGTGAAATTTTGAATACTGAAAGCCAAAAGATTATTGATATAGTTACTATGCAGGAGAGTAAATTGCCTTGAAAGAACTAATAGTTCAACATAAGGAAAAGCACAGGAAGATAGCATGAACTGATTTTATCTGAATGACCCTACAAAATGTATTTCCTGATTAAAAAAAAAAGATTATCTCAGCAGTATCTCTTGTGGTGAATCATTAGAAGAAGCAACATACATGGATATTAAAGGTTTTGTTTTTAAAGACGAAATAACTTTGATCTCAATAGTTTTCCAAAACGTTAACTATGGTACACAGATTACCATATTTTTAAAAAAAATTACAATATTTTGAAAGCTTAATTTCTAAGTTAAAATAATTGTTTGCAATGGTTTCCTGCATTTTAGGTTTCTATTTGTTCAGTAAAAATAGTTAATGAGCTCTTAATTCTGTGCCAGGCACAGTTTTGAGCAATCTTACTCTTACAGAGCCTAGATTAAAAAAGGAAAGACAGACAATAATTGCTTAATTAGTAATTGCAATTGTAAATTATAGGAAGAAAAAGTAGAATTGTATTTTTTTCCCTTGATCACATAGTGCAATCCCTCTTTCTTGATAGTCAAATGCCACTTTCAATCTAATAAGATGACTAGGCTATATGTAGTAAGGGAATAAGGTAGGTGCTGGGCAAAGAATAGGATTATAGAAAGAGCTCTACAGACAGGGAACAGTATGTGTGAAGGTTCAAGACAGAAGTTTGTGCTGAGAACTATACAATGAATGTGACACATTTTCCAGTTTCTAGAAATACACAGTAATTATTTAATAGTGCTAACCTTACATATGAAGATTTTTTAAAAGATTTACTTATTTATGCATACAGGCCAGAAGTGTGGGGGTGAGAGAATTCACCAGAAACAGAGAGGGGAACAGAATAGGCAGATCTAATGAAATACACGGCCAAGGGGAACAGTGGGTAAGACAGGAGAGATCTGCTGCACCATGTGGGCCACCTTCCAGCCGGATATCAGACTCGTGCTACAATGGCTGTGTTTCATGGTGCTGTGACTTACCCTCTTGCACCACTAGGGAGGCACCCACATGATGATTTTTAACAACAGTTCTTAAGCTTGGATGGTATCATTTAAGTTGTATTTAGATATAAATTAGTGATTTTTTTCTTTTATTTTAAAGGAGAGCTATATTAAATTAGAATTAAAACTGTGACTCTTGGAAGAATGTTACTTTGCCATTGCCATGCAATGTCTGGGGTTTGGAAACTGTCTTCTAAAATTAAATATTTATGTTACTATGACTAACACACTGGCATTTAGATTTAAAATTTTGATTTAAAAATTTGAGTGTTTGCTGGAAGCTGTTTATACTATTATTATTTATTTTATACCGTTCATTACTATTTCCAGATCCTATACACAGGTACATTGGAGAACACTTGAGAACAGTGTGCAACAGGGTTAGATCAGACTCTCATTTCTCTATGCAATTTTCCTTTTAAGTAAGTTTCTGTTCCCCCCCCCCCCTTCTAAACCTGTGAAAGAAAAAAAAAAAAAGAATTGTGAAAAAGAAAAAAATGTCAAAAAATTGAGGTTTTTTAAAAAAAATTTTGTAGCATTATAGTAACACAGGAAGATTCATTTAGCTAAATTCAAATGCATGTACGTCTTTCTCCCCCCTTAGAACTAGGTCTAAGACAGATTCTAAGTTTTGTGGTTACACAAGAAGTATGTGCCACATACTTCCTGTCTAGTACATAAATTTAGGCAAGAAGAGAAATCCCAGATGTTCTAGTATTAAATTGAAATTAATGTGTTATTTTGGCAGGTTATTCTCGTTCAAGTTAATCCAGGTGAGACTTTTACAATAAGAGCAGAGGATGGAACACTTCAGTGCATTCAAGGTAAGGAAGTATTTTGTAAACCTTTTAATTAATGGAATTTACCTTTATTTATAATTTTAAGTAGTAGAGTTTTTACTCTGTTTCTGTATGTGATTTTTCTAAAAGAAAAATATGTCTTGGATTTTTGGCCTTTTTTCCCTCCTGTGTGTCAGATAGGAGCTTTTTAATGCTTATGTAGGCCTGTGACCTAAGTACTTAAGTACTTCTGGTATTCTGTTAATTTTTAAGTGATTTAATTTAACATGTGAAAGCTTGCAGTATCTTCATACATTATGGAATTTGGTAGCCCTGAAAAATGCAGAGATTTTAAAAGATCCTGAAGTTCCAATTGAGAACAGCAAGTACTTTTTCTAATTAGATAAAAATTTCAAAACTGTAATGATAGTATTAGCAGTAAGATCTATCTTCAATGTCTACTAGATATTTATTGCTGAATAACAAATTACTCCAAAATTTAGTGGCTTTAAACATTTATCATATTTTCTGTGGGCCAAGAATTGCAACACTGCTTAGCTGCATCCTGTTGAGACAACCTAGGTAGAAGAAATTGCAAGCCTGTAGGATGGGTTGACTGACGTCTGATTTTAACAGGTGAACTAAATTTTGGAATAGCTAGTTTGGTCCAAACAATTTGGCCCGCCACACTGACCATGAGGCGCAATGCTAGACAAAAAAAACATGAGATCCTGATTAACAGTTTCCTGGAGGGAGAAGACCAAGAGCCCACATGTCCATATGTGTAACTGGAATGTAACCCATCTGCGCATACCTGCATGTAGCCCACCCTAGAACAGCTTATTAGTATGATGCTGCTCTATCTCACCTCTTGACTTACCCTCCTCCTAACAACTCTGAGGAGACAGCTAATTCTTTCCTGCACTGGCCCCCTCATTCTTTAATACAACTTTACCTGGTTTAGGTCTACCTAGTACACTGGTGAATTCTTTTCGAAAAGAACCGAGTGTTTTGGGTTGAGTCCCGAAACTCTGGCTTTGGGCTTCTCAAGGTGTGGGCTAGTGCTGCAGTTGAAATAAATGAGGTTCAGACTGCTTATGGGAGGCTAGTTCAAGTGGAGTTTAGCAGGATTTAGTTTTTTGCAGGCTGTTGATTGGCCTCCTCTGTTTCCTACCAAATGACCGCTCCACTGGAGTGCTGAAGCAAGCACTTGGAGGACAAACAGGGAGTACTAGGCTCAGCTTACTTAGCAGTAGAGCTAATTTGTTAATTTCTTGTTTGTGTCTCCCAGTGCCTTTCCTCTGTAGTCCACGTTGGAAAGAAATGACTTTGGTTTTCTGAGCTAGATGGGTTAATGCGTAAGAAGATCCATCTAGATCTGCAATTATCCTATAAATATTGTCTTGGAAGGGACTGTTTGTGATAGTTCTTTTTGGTAGTGATTGAGATTATTGGGCAGATGGTAAATTGGCATGTAATTGAGTATAATACTAGGTTACTGATTAGACTGTACTCTAAGCAGAGGTCACCTGGACTTGTTCACCATATATAAACAACTAATTGAAAATGCCTTTTAATTTTAGTTTCTCATAATGATCTGCATGGAAAGAAGTGATTTTTCTATTGCCTCCCATAATAGTATCATTATATATTTGAAATTTTTATCTGATTATCTAATTTGTACGTTTTCTACTTGTTTTTGTACTTATATGAACAAAAATTTAGTAAAAACTTTGAGAAATGAATTTTCAAAGATATAAGTCTAATGAGTTTTAATAGAAGTCAATACAAAATGGTTTTACCATTCTGTTAGTGATATTTACTGTTTGCATTTCTCTGGCCTTTTGTCTCTGAAATTCATCTTTGGCATTCTAAATGATTTATTTTTTCATTTTTTTAAAAAGATTTATTTATGCATGTAAGAACTGGGGTACAGGCCAGAGGTGTGGGGGTGAGAGGATTCACCAGAGGCAGAGTGGGAGCAGAACGGGAAGATTTACTGAAATACACTGCTGGGGGGAGCAGTGGGCGAGGCAGGAGAGATGTGCTGCGCCATGTGGGTCAGCTTGGTGGCCGGGATCGAACTCTTGCTGCAGTAGCTACAGATAGCTGCATAGTGCTGTGCCTTAACTCCTTGAGCCACCAGCGAGGGCTCTCTAAACCATTTAAAATCAAATTTAGTCTTTGTTGATGACTCATATAAAGAAAATTTAAAGGTCAAAGAAGAGGAAGTAAATATTTTCGAGCATTATAGAATATAGACTCTTCCATCTGCTTGTAGTACTATATAATGAATGGATATTAACAAAGAAAGCCTCAATCTATGACGTCTTAAAAAAGAAATCACCCTAGAAAATTAAGTGAAGAATCATTTCACCTATATAGAATAAATTTAGTATTGTCAGTTCAGTAAGAAAACAATTGTCCTCTGTTCAGAGTAACATTGGAACCCCATGAGTTGGCAGGCAGAGTGTGACCCCTCTACAAGTGGGTATGTGAAATAGATGTAAATCACTGAATAATTCAAAAATCTATATGAACTCTGTTGAGTCTAAGGATGTGTTCTCACTTTCTGTGTTTGTCAGGTTAGCCTCTTCTCCAGTTTTTTTTCCCTTTTTTTGAGTCAGTAACTGGTATTGTCTTGTATGTTGTTCTCTTCCCAGTGGGAGCTTTGTATTTATTCATGGTAACACTTCAAGATAAGTGACACTAACACACATTCCCGTGATTTCAGAAATGCCTTTGATTAGAGAAGAATTATGAAGCTATTTATCTTTAGCTTCCCTAACCTTCCTGTTCTTCATTCCCTTCTGATATTACTGTTATCTTTATTTATGGCGTGGTTGCTTGGTCCAGTTCATTGAAATGATACAGGACAAGATGTGAGGGACCAGGATCTAGAAACCAATGTGTTTCTTAGATTTGGGAGGCACTGGGGCAACAAGGTGAACTGTCAGTATTAGAAGGAGAGTGAACCCAAAACAATTTGAGTTCCAGTTTGAAATAGTGCGTGAATGTTCCACTCAAGGTAGGTAGAGCTGATCAACACAGTATGGGAAGTGGCAATGTATCTGTAAATTCCCATACAAGTTATGCTATCCTTATACAATGATTAACATTTATTGTTGCTAATATTTATTAACTCATGTATATGTTCATTCATTTAATATGTGTGATAGATACAAGGAAATCTGGGCCATTAGAGGTTAATTCACATGCCTAAAGCCACAAAACTAGAAAGAGTCAAGGCTGAGATTTCATAGTATGTGTTGACTCTTTTGAGTGCCAGTTCTTTTTTGCCTTGCTCTGTGGCTTTATAGCAGGAAATATAAACTCGAGAAGTTAATAGGATTCCATTCTCCTTGTGCATGTGACAAGAGCAAAATGCATTCCTATTCCTGGATTCTGGAAAAGATTCTGGAAAGGGTACCAGGTGGTTTGGATAGCGAAATGGATGGTGGAGACAGGCATCCTGTTAACAGAACTCAGAGCAGACAGTGTGATATAGGGAATTTTATTTTTAACTTCTTAAGTTACTTCTGTCTGTAATTAGAATTGGACCCAGAGTTGGGGTGGGGTGAAGCTTCCAGTGTATATTTAGCTTCAGCTACTTGGAAAAGATGGTCACGTGGGAGAGGATCAATTCATCATTGGAAGGCAGTCTTTTCTTGCCTGCCTTTAAAAAGATCTGATAGGAAATGATCTGAAAGTCAAGACCATGATCTTGATCATAACTTGATCACATTAATGGTCTGACCTGAAAATCAAGTCATAAGAAACTTCTGAAGAAAGTACTTGTATTTTACTAGAGATGAAAGCTAAAGAGAATGAAGCTCTATTTTAATACCAGCCAGCAGGTGGGGAGTTGGGTTTTTTGGGGGCAGGGGGGTGGGGAGATAGGGGGTTGGCAGTTAGTGGTGGCCTTCCTGGAAATTTTTTAGTCATATCCATTGCTCAAGCCATGGTTCAAATTGTTGGCTAAATAATTTTACTGTTTCAACACTAGCAGGCAGATTAGGGATTGCTGTGGGGGAGATTAAGGATCAGGGATGGAGTTAGTTGCTGGCCTTCCTGGAAATTTTGAAACTACACCATTTGTGGTCAGTCCTCCCCTCCTCCCCCTCGCCCTGCTTTGCTTGTAGTTGAATTTGTTAGTTAATTTTCTCTATAGAACATTTATGACATCACTTGAAAGACCCCAGAAACTCATTTTGATGCCATTGAAAGACAGTTTGAAAATTCAGAGCAAATCAGTATAAATAATAAGGATACTCTGGGGGAAAACAAGATTTTGTTTTCATGGGAATGTCCTTGGTGATAATGAAGGAACGAAAACACAGGAAACATACAATATGCTGTGAAAGTAGATTCATTTCTAATGGAATATTTCTCAATTTTTTCCATGAAACATGAATCATAAGTCTTGAAGGGGCCAGAAAAGGTCATAGTTTAGTCTCTCTTGGAGGCAGCATGATACCTATGGTATCTTAGACAAAACATTTTATTCTTTCCTTGGCCAGATGAAATTGTATAAAAGAACTAATTGTTGGGGAAAAAAGAATCTTAGCAATCAATATGACTGAGTTCTTGCCTTTGCTTAAATTCAGGAACTAATAGAGGGCAGCTGTGGTTCTCCCATTATTTTCATATCCTTGTCTGGGCTGAGGTATTGGCAGGGCAGCCTTCCTTCCTGTCCATACATGTCATCTTTTTATCTGGGCCATTTCTCTGCTTCTGTAAAATCCTTCAGCCAAAACAAATAGCATACTTCCTTTAGGGCTCTAAGTCTGTCTCCTCTAGCTGCCCTCCTGGATCACTCTGGTCTATTCTGAGCTTTCTCTTGGTGCTTGGAAGAGTAGGTAGAGGTAGTACTACACATAACAGACTGGTTATATATGTAAACCTTTCCTTAGCCCCTATTTAAACCGACTCTCCTCTGACAGGAAACACTGTATCCCCACACTAGTCCAGCTCTGCAGCCTGATGATAATTACTGGTTGAACCCTTGACTGACTCTGCAGTCCATTAGGCAGACATGGTGATTTTTCTTTTAACTGTTACTATTTTGCTGGGATCTTAAAGATGTTAAGTACTTTATCGGTGTTTGAGGTTTCTATAGAAGAACTTTCAAATTTCAGGTATTGTTGGTAATTAGAAATGAATCCGTTTCCTTTAGAGAAGTATGTACAAGTCTAAAGAACTTGAATACCGACCCATATTAATACTGCAGTGTTTTGGTGTGTGTTTTAAAACTGCTAAACACAGACTATAAGCCTGTAAGGTAAATGTCATAGTGATGTAAAGAAGTCTAATAAAATGCTTGGCATGCACCATTATTCTAATAAATAATAATATTTAAAGATACTTAATTGCTAATGCTTCTTGTCCAAAATTATCCAGACATCTTTTACAAAGACCATTTACTTTGCTAACTTACGTAGATGAAGACCTTGAAATGAGAATGTAATGTATGGTAGGAGCAAAACTTCGGACAGACCTGCTCTGGGATGACTAGCTTTGATTCTGTTAGAATGTGAGACTTATATTCTTCTCCTGATTTCTCTGTCAGCCTTCTTCAGCTCTGTGTTGAATTCTCCCCCTGCCCCAGTGAGTGTGGGAACTGTATCATTGATGAACACCCCACTCAGCTCTGTGAATGACGCCATTGAGAGCTGTTACACATTCAGAATCTGTTTGTTTGTCTCCTGTTCCCCCACCCCTGCCTCTTCTGTGTGAGTCAGCACCCAGACTGCCACAGGGACCTTGATGTTACTCTCCCCACTCCCTAACTTGGTAGTTTAGTGCACTTACTAGCCTTGTTTGACACATTAAAACACTGACTTGTCATTCTTTCTAAGAATTTTATGGCAGGTCCTAGGGAACTCTTGTTGTCTCTTGCTTGTTTATTGAGAAATGACATGAATGTGTCATGTTTATGGTTTACAAGCTGATGTAGACTATAATTTCAAAAGTAAAGCTTCTATATGGTCTACTCATTTAAAGTAGTCTATGTAAATGAGAAATTCCTGTTTCACTAGCTTAAAACCAAGGTAGAGGGGTACTGTATATGAAGTCTGTCCTCTAAAGTTGACTGAATCCTTGCCTTGGCTTAAATCTGTACACACTCACTTTTTTTATTGAAAATATTTGGGTGGGTTGAAAATGAAATGATTGTAATATGAATGCTTAAATCCTTTGAAATCTTTGCAAGTTTTAATTTGTAACTGATTGCTATTTGTTTAATTATTTGCAGAATCTCTATATTGTAAGTGAAAATATTTTTTCCTGTTACAAGGTCAGGATCTGAAAACTTCTGTTTTCTCATGAGAAACTGACTTGGAAATCTGTGTCTTTTGGTTTGGATGGGGTTTGGGAAGAGATTGTAAGGGACCGCTAAATTTTATTATGAACAGTTAGGCCTCACTTTTAGTAAAGTGAAGTATTTTAGAATTAAAAATTACCAAGTATTTTGCTCAGGCTGTCCCTTTCTCCTGCTTAATTTTCTGATTCATCCAAGGCTTTTTTGGGGGGAGAGTTGAGTTCACAGTTCCCTAGTGAGGCTGTAAGGTGAGGGAGTCTATGTTTTTAGAAAAATATAAAGTATTCCATCAACTTGTCAGCTCATTTTACAACTCTTACATGTCATCTCCATGACAAATCAGTCTTACCTGTGTGTGTGTGTGTGTGTGTGTGTGTAATGAAATAATGAAATAATGATGAAAAATCGCTTTTGATGTTTTGAAGTCGATCTCATCACTGAAATTATGTTTGGGACTTTATATTGGTCAAGATGATCTGGCTTTCAAATATGGACATGCATAGCCTTTGTTACTAACCACCTGTTTGCTACATGCTGTTCATTAACTGCTGAGTAACTGCTAAGTAAAACCCTGTTTACCAGCAGGGTGGTCTCTGTGTGGCTGGTAAGACTGATGGGTCAGGAGCAAGAAAGGCCATTTAATGTAAGGGGTGAAAAATTCTGTGATCATATTATGTAGCTGTCATCATGCTGGAATTGAGTGATGCCATGAGGCTGGGTTATACCAGTGCCAAACAGTGTTGCAACCCAGGAGAGGTAAAGTCTCTTCAGGGGAAGTACACAGCATGTTTGCTTCTATATGTAAGCATTTACAATTAAGTATGGAGTTTTAAACCATAAGACAAAAACGTCACTTAAAATTATAAGACTCTCTTTGTCCCCTGCCGCCCCAATAAAATTTGTAATTTCAGTTGTTAAATGTTACAAAGAATGTGTTTTAAGAGTAAAAAGCGCTCTGGTATGAATTCTGGTGGTTTTGCTAAGGTTTACTCTCTTAGCCTCAGTTTCCTTTCTTAAAATGGGGATAATGGTAATTTCTATCTAGTAAGGTAGTGAGATAATCTCTTGTAATTGCCATTAACACCACAATCATCATCATCTAGTGATGTTTTGCTCATTATTTTTGCTCTAAAGAAATATCCTGATTAATAAGGGCAATGACTTGATAATCCAACCTATGGAAATCAGTTGACGTTATTGCCCCATTTCATTATCTTGATTCATGCAGTTGATGGTGATGGCAACAGATCAAGCATTTCAGATGAAGGTTTATGGGAATATATGTACTGTTCAGATACAGGATAGTGGGTAAAATAATGGACCCACTCTTGGATACCTTTAAAAAGTTTTGTTGTAGTTGAAACTTCATTTGCTTTTCTTTTGGAGAATAAGCAGGTACTGCTCACACAGTGCCTCAACTGCCCTATTCGGACAGCACTTCCTCTGGATATGGCCTCCCTTCTTACACTTTGCCTTTTCACGTCAATTAAGTCCTGTATTTTAATTGTTAGTGTATCATGCTTCTTAGGCAGCACTGAAGATACAGTCATTATAGTTTTGGAGTAAGATTGCTTGACATAGGCACATTGGTTGTACATCATAAAGTTACTTAATTCCTCTACAGCTCAGCTCCTTGATCTTTGAAATGGGAAAACCATGTTTGTCTTGAAAGGTTAATAATGAGTATTAAATGACATGTTGTATAGAAAACATTTATCAC
Organism: Galemys pyrenaicus; assembly: GCA_019455555.1. Classification (NCBI taxonomy): domain Eukaryota; kingdom Metazoa; phylum Chordata; class Mammalia; order Eulipotyphla; family Talpidae; genus Galemys; species Galemys pyrenaicus. Next base: position 4,527,550 of record JAGFMF010011830.1, on the reverse strand, counting down.
ATCTCTGAACTGTTATAAGGGCCCAATTGATAGGAACTGTTATTAGGTTCCTGGTTCTCACTAAGGCTAGACATTGAATCACCCTTAATTTTTAGGTATTGAAATCTTATGTGAAATAGAGTTATAGATTAGGATTTTTTAGATGTCTTTATATTTTAGTTCTAATGCTTCAAAATAATAAATTTAGAAATTATGCCATAGAGTTTAGCTACTGTGCCCCTTTGCCTTTCTTGCTTGTTAAACAGTGATTAAAATGTCATTTATGAAGGTCCTGCAGCTGGGAGTTCTTAAATGTCACAGATCTTTATATGTCAGATAATTCAGTGGAGCTAGCAGTGTCACATTATCTTATTGTCTGCCACATTTCATTTCACAGCTTGTAGTATTTTAGCTCTTGCTTTATTCTTTCTGTTTTTTTCCCCCAACTCTTTTTACACGTAGAACTTTAAATAGAACATTTCATGTTAGAACTATCTTTAAAGGAGACTGTAAAAGGTTCACTAAATTGAAGACTTTGTCAGAATTAGGAACCAAATCTTTGTGATCTTGGTCGCTTGGTGTTATCAGGCAGAATGAGGGTCACCCGGGACCCCCAAACTTGCACACTCTAAATAGGTTCTGCCATCCGCTGCTTAAAGATAAACTTAGCGTGTAAGACCTTCAGTAGAAAATAATTTTAATATATTAGTGTGTATAAAGAGAAAAGAAAGTATATAGTTTCTCAATTAAAAATCCAAAGTTACCCATCCCCTTGTTGGTAAATGTCCAGCCAAACAGGGTTGGCTCAAAATGGGGCCACTGAAAACTTGCCACAATTCTGATGCACCTTGTGACAGGAAACTATTGGAAAGGGACAAAAGGGGCCAGGGAAATCTAGAAGGGAAGGAAGAAAATCAAATTACAAGTCAAGATAAAGGCTTCCATCATCAGCCTCCCCATGGGTCTCTCACCCCCATCTCTTCCAAGAGTCACTATGTCTCTCAGTACCCTGGCGCAATTCCAAGGCATTGGAACATCTTCCAATAATAATAAATATTATTATTATTTATTAAATAAGTAAAAATAAATAAATGCAACTTCTTCATATGTCTTTGCTCCACATGTCCCCTCCAAGTTTTTTCCTTCTCCCACTCTTCCAAAACGCCTATCTTCCCTTTACTGCTCAGCCTCACCCTTTACTAGGTGGGACAGGGAACATGCAACCACTTTTTAGGTTACACTGTTCCACCAGTACCAATCCACTACTAAGCTTTCAAAATAAAAGAAAATCATTTCCTAATATATTGCTAAATCTTCATGTAAAAATACTGGGAAAAAACTCTTAGTTAATTCATAGCATCTGTTTTTATTATTGTCCTTGTTAGATAAATTTGGTTATTTTTAGTGCCAGTCATCAAATTAACAATAAATGCAGGTTTGAATGTGTTTCCAAATACAGTAATTTGAAGAAGTTCAATATATAGTTAACTTCTTACTGAAAAAAAGATGAGGGAATGGTTATATTAGCTTTTTTTGATAACTTTTTTCTCCTGTGAGAAGTATGCTAGGAACGCCTTGAAAAATAATTTTAATTTTATTTAAAAGTAAAAGACTCCATTTTTATATTTACCTTTTGTATTATTAGCAAATATTTTAATTTAGACTCATTAAATTTTATTAATGTTTTCATTCAGTTAAAAAATACAGTGTTTTTCTGTAGAAGTAAATCCAATAAATTCTATGTTAGAACCGGGATTAAAATATACTTTAAATTGTAAAGTAGCCTGGTTGCTGACTTAAATGGAACTGGTATAATCAGTCTTCTATCAACAGTATGATTGAAAGGGTGGAGGAGATGATGAGAAAAGTGATGGGGGCGGAGGAGGGGTGCAGGCAGGAGACAAAGAGCCTCTAGGGAAGACAATGGTGGTGGGATGTGGAAATGGGAACAGAAATGACATGTTGAACAGATAGTCAGGACACCTGACTATCAGGGACACAGAGAAGATAGGGTATGAGCAATGGACATTGGATGGATTGTTGTATATTTCCCTAAGAGTGCTGATTTAGTCTTTTAGAAAAATGTTTGTCCTATTATGTAAACAACAGTGACTAAACATTGTGTACTCAGCTACTTTTTTCTGCTTGTCCACTTGGGTATTACTGCTCTGAGAATTTTTAGTGAATTGGAAGATGCTTTCCAGACTTTTTTTTAGGGTGAGAGGATTGCTGGATTAAAAGGGGGAGTATGTTTTCATACTGATTTCTGGAATCCCTCTGAATATGGCTTCAGAATTGTCCACATCAGTGATTTGCCTCTGTGGTTTGGGATTCTTTGCATGTACTCACATTTCTCATGTGGTTAGATGTAACGCCCATCCTATTCCCCTTTCTCCTAATCCTTTTGGAATTTGGAAGAAAAGTTGCAATTTTTCAGGTATTCAAGTCTTTTTTGTTTCTTAGTTCTTCTGCATTCCATAATTTATAAACACCTTTATGGACACTTATATGTTGCAGTATAGAGCTAGCGCTAACACTGTTCTGTGGTATCTTTCTGGCTATAGAAATTTCCGCTTAATTTAAAAGCTTCCAATTATTAGCAAGTTTCCATTTGTATTCTAAACTGATAAGAGGAGGAGGAGGTGTAGTATTAAGGGAAGAAAAATCTTAGGGAATAGGAGTGGAAACTTAAAAGATAAACATGTAAGTATTATTTTTGAGTGAAAATGTTATTTTATGTTAGAGGAATGCTTTGATGAATTATTTCTGTTTTGTTTTGCAGTTCTCATTAAAGTAGATATACATACTCACACATAACTTATCTCCTGTAAATGTTAAACTGCTTGTTTTTCCTTTCCTTTAAGTGCCAAGTTAACAGTTGATCAGAGTTGGATTGTTTTGGTTATTTAGGATTGAATCTTTTTTTTAAAAATATATTTATTTATGCACACAAGAGCTGGGGTACAGGCCAGAGACCAGGGAGGTGAGAAGATTCACCAGAGACAATGTGGGGAGCAGAACAGGCAGACTGACTGAAACACACTGCTGAGGGGAGGGGAGGGCGAGGCAGAAGAGGTCTGCTGCGCCATGTGGGTCCCCTCCCGGGCAGGAGGCAGGAATCGAACTCATGCTGCAGTGGCTGCAGTTTGCTTCATAGTGTGTTGCTTAACCCACTGTGCCACCAGTGAGGCCCTAGGATTGAATCTTTTAACACTGTCTTAAAATAGATCCAACAGTATCTATTTTTGTGCCTCCTGAGCCAGGTTTTGAGCAGTGTGGATGAAAAGGGACTTGGGCACAACTAGAACTTGTCTCCTTTTGTTTAGGTGGTGCAGTTTTTGAAGATTGTGTAAATCATATCTTTGTTTAAAAATTGCCTTTGCATGTAAGTATTAAGTTGTCAGTATATCCTAATAAAATATAACACAGTCAAAGCACATTGTCACATAAGTTAATTGGGATCTGAGATTAATTTGGTTAACTTATTAGTTAATAATCAAGACAGTTCTTGCTCTTTGGGCCAAATACATTTTGAGTGACATAATTCTTATATACTTAAGAAAAAGAGTATCTGTAATATCTCAGTTTTAAAGGTGGCTGTATTAACAGTGGTTTGTAATTTTTGCACATCACAAACACATGGTGAACTTTAAAAATTGTACAAGCTTATTTCCAGACTAGTTATGGGGAGTTGTCAGATTGTAGCGGGTAAGGCCTAGAGGTTACCTTTGGAAAACTTCAAAGATAATTCTGATATGCAGTGCATTTTGAGAATCTTTGGTTGACCTAACCCTCAATATAGCTTACGCTCTGTGCTTCTTTGTCAACTACATCACACTGCACTTGTTGCTTGCCTGTTGTCTGTTCATCCAGCTTAGTCTTTAGGAAGTTTTATGAAGTGCTTAAAAGATCTTTCTCAAATACTTCTCATATACATTATATACATAAGGCTTTTCTCATACACACACTTATTAAGCAAGTTATGTAGGGCTATCTTTATTGCACTATTAACTAATGTTCTTTGCTTTTGTTATAAGCTTCCATAACAAAGATCATCAAACAGAAATTTGAGTTTACTCTTTTCATCGATATATAAATATTTTACTTTTTATTTTGATGTAAATATAGTAAAGGCATACTTACCGTAAACTAAATTCTAAGTAAATTCAAAGTTCTTTAGGACAGAATAAGATTTTGCAGAGTGGACTGAAAAAGTAAGATGAGAAAATAATCATGTTAGAACTTGCTACTTGTAGTAGCTGCTTTTAAGTTTGTTTACATTGATTTTTGAGACTTTTTTTCTGGGATCATTGCTTCTACTTTGTTCCCTTCATAGATCTTGCCTATTGCCTTGAATGGTCCCAGAAACACTGGTGCTTGATTCAGATGAGGCCCACAGCACACTTGAATCTAGCATATACCATCATCAGGTGTCAGATGCTGGCAGTTGCCAACACCTTTAGTATGGATCAGAATCACCTACAGGTTTATTAAAGCATAAATTGCTGAAACCATCTCTAGGATTTCTGATTTGGATCTGGGGTAGATGGGGCTTGGGAATTTGTAGTTCTAAGACATTCCCAGGTGATACTGATATTCTTGGTTCTGGGACCATGCTTTGAAGCAAATGAGGTAGGGGATTGATGGGGTCAGAGGCACTTATAAGAAAAATGGGTTTGTAGAAGTAGTGCCCTTGAACAAAAGAGAAAACTTTCAGGATTGTTTGGTCACAAAATGGGCAAAAGGAAAAAAAAAAAAATCCATGTAAATTCAGAAAAATAGAAAAGAATAATTGGCTTAAGTTCTTGAGTTGTAAACTCCAAGATAGAGTTTTTTCTTGGTTTGAAGTATTTCCCTCTTAATCTGCTATAGTTTTAATAAACTGAGGTTTGACTCAGGAAATTTATTCTTAAAGGATTTGTGTAGTTTTTCAGTTTATATTTCTTAATTCTGTTGTCATTTTATCAGAAGTTCCTTTTTCTTCCTCAGTTCCCACAAAATGAGAATAATGTAATGAATGGTGTTATATAGGGTATCTCTTAGTTTGGAAATTCATCCAAATATGAAAAATATTCCAAACAGATAACTATCATGAACTGTATTTAAGTAATAGGCAAGTACATCCCTTCCGCAGAGTCAGCCTCGTAAAAATGTCAGAATAAACCAAAAGGAGAGGATAAAGAGTAGATGAACTGATAGTGAAGTTGGCTCTATTGTTTAAAGAGATCTGAAGAAACAGGAATATTTTCAAACATAAAACTAGGGGAAAGGAAGTAGCTCAGAATTCAAAATAGATATGCCTCCACACCAGCAGTGATCTGGAATGGGGAAATATTGCCTCCAGAAGAGAAAAACAGCAAGCCATCAGGAGCAGTGGTTAGCGCGTGACTCTGTAATAACTGGGAAAACAGGATTAGACTAATTCTTTTTTTTTTTTTTTCCTCCTGTGGACAGAACACCATTGCGGAAATTTGGAACTTTGTGCCCTATTTTAAAGATCTGTTTTGAGAGTTAAATTGTTGAATTCCAGGCCAATTATTAGTAATTACATTTATAGCTCTTCAGTAGTTTTCTCATGGTCTCTAGCTGAGTTCTAAGACTATTTTCAGTTGAGTTCATTGATTATTTTTCTGTTCCTCATTGCACCTGTCATGCTGATATCAGCAATTAACATTCCTCTGAGGTGAATAGAATGCCAGCCTCCATCTCAGATGGAACTCAAGGACAACAGGTGCATTCTACTTGTTTCTTGGCTATACCCAGAGTAGTCAGAAGGCAAGTAATTAACCACAGAAGAGACTTTTGAGAAAATAAGATGTTAGAATTTGAGCCAGAGTGCTGAAAAGTAACTCTGGTTACTGTATTTAGGAGGTACAGGAAGTGCCTCAGCAGGAAGGGTGAAATAGCCTTGCTATTCTGGCTTCTTTTAAGTTTATTTCCAGGCTATTTCCCATCCTGATAGAATCTTAACTGCATTTTCCACAGACCCCCTGTTTTGTGTAGGTTTTTTTTTATGAGATTCACATCAAAAGCCATTAGACATGAACTCATACAGTAAAAATCATTTGGTTATCTTGCTAATTTTTCTTTCCTCCTTTAAATGACAAAACCTGACTGACTAGAGGGTGAGCATCCCCTGACACAGGTTTAACTTCTTTTCCATCAGTCAGGTTCCATTGGTCAGGACCTTCTTTCTTCACCAAAATACAAGAGGATTGGACCTCCTATCACTTCTAAAATTATTATCTTTCAATTTCTTTCCTCTCTCAATTTAATTCTTCTAGAATTCTCTGCCATTTAGATAGTGACAATTTTCATAAAATAAACTTTAAATAGGTTCAAGTGTGGGCAGCTTTCAAGAGCTAAACTGAGATGTTAAATTATCATTTCAAACTTTTTATATGAATTTCTCTAAAATGTTATTGGCATAAGTTAATCTTGGGTAGTGTAGGGTAAAGGTTGATCAGGTAGTTCCACCCGCCCACCACTAATGATGGACACCTGCGGTGCTGCGAGCATTCCAGGGTGGGCATGCGCAAGTGGGCGCACCTGTGTTGGACACGGGCATAAATGGGCAGCGTCATGAGGACGCCAGAACTGTGAGGACCAACAGACAGAACTGCGAGAACTGACAGCAGCAGCAGCAAAGAAGCAGCCGAGAGGGTGAGATGCGTTGGGGGTTGGGAGGCCTCCCAGCCCCCCAGCACCCATGCCTGCCATGTACCTAGCCACCTCTACTAAATAAAGTATGAAAAGCCACCGAGGGCTCCAAGAGACTCCTTCCTTGACCCGTCTGCCCAGAACCATCCTGAACCCTGCTCCAGTGCCACCCCCATCCTGCCGCTACAGCTAGTAACCAAAAAAGGGGAGGGAGGTGGCGGGTGAATTTATCTAGTACATTTTTTTCTTGTTTAATAATTGCCACATTTTAAATGTATGCATACATGTAAATATACCTATTGTATGCCAGGTGTTTCACATCACAGATTGTCAGCACTGGCTGCACATTTGAATCTCCTAAGATTTGTAAACCAGTGCTCTAGTCCCCATCTGCAGAAATTCAGCTGTAATTGTAACCTACTTTATTTTTTAACATAGACCTCTCATAAATATTTAGTTTATGTTGCATTCAGCAAACATTTGGATTTTATATTTATGTCATCTGACATTTAGGCTGTTGAATGGAAAAGATCCCAAATGACGAAAAACAGTGTTTTCTCATTTTGGATGTACTTCCTCAGCTGAAGCATCTGTGCTTGTGTCCACCTCTTATTCTTAAACTACGTTTGATTACCCTCATGTTCTCTCATCAGTAAAGTATTACACATGATTATGCTTTTTTTGTTTTGGGAGGGTCGTTGTATATGTTTTATCAAAAATAGTTTGCCGTCAATTTTAAGACACACCGTTATTTTAGAAAAAATTCCATCAATTAGAACTGGCTTGCCATTACCTATAAGATGCTTTTCCTTTTTCTGGAGCTGTTGAAATGACAAAATAGTTTCTTGGGATCAATGGAATACACTGTTTTCACTTTTTCTCCCAGATTTAATTAGGTCTTTCAGAAATCACAAATCTAAATGGGTTTTCCCTAATTTGTGTTTGCATTATTATTTTGTGTGTGCATATATATGCATAAAATTGGAGTAGCTTACTATTCTATCTACTTCCCAGCTGTAGAAATATGACTAATTTGTTTAAACATTATTCCTTCTAAATATGCCCTGGAGGATTTATATACAAGTCATAATCTTGTGATGATCTTTGTTAGTTTTAGCTTCTTACCAAATGTTTCCCTCATTATGCCAGAAGGCTTATTTTTTAAAATAAGTGTGTATATGCATGCATACATCTACAGCTTGTGTGAGTGTATGTATATGTTTGCCAATGTTGCCACTTGTGTCTGTTTTGTTTTGTCTAAATTTTTGCTGAAGTCTACACTTTGAGTTTTAGAAAACTCAAGGCTCTTTTGTTGTTCATCCCTGTATTGACTGGTTGTATCATTATCCTATTACACACAGTTCAGCAATCTTATCATGTACTTCTAACATTTATGTAGAAAATATTTAGTTCTTTTAACATTCTTTATTTTTGGCCTACAGTTTTAGCCAAGACATCTATTACCTTTGGACCTAGCCCATTTGCCTCTAAATACTTACAATGGGGTTTATTTAACAAGCAGGGTAAATATAGAGTTCTTAAGTCCACAAGTGGCCACCTCACCCCAGATAGTGTCCCCAGTGTCCAATGTTCCTAAACAAAAGCTGTTATCCAAGATGGCACCACCACTGACGAGGGTCCTGGAGCTCATGGCACACCAGCAGAAGCAGCAGACCAGGACCTACTCACCACAGCTGGTCACAAGTGGTGCCGCTAAGATGATGTCGCAGCAGCCCACAGCCATAGTCTGAAGGTCGGGAGTGACAGCACCAGACATTGGATCAGACAGCAACAGATGCAGCAGCACTGAGAGGTGGTGCTGCATGATCAGCAGCTCTCAAAAGGTGACTCAGAAATGGAGTGCCGGTCACCTGTCAACAGTGCTGCACAGTAGTGCCAGTCACCCGGTCACTCGCGTTACAGCAGACAGTTAGTTCTTGGAGACACCAGGCCCAAGCCTTGGCGCTCCTTTCAGGTGATGTCAGAGCGGGCCAGCAGCTGGAAGCAAAGCTCTTTGGTTTTCTGCGAAGCTTTCTGCTGCTGGATGCATCTGAGAGATCCAGTTCATGTGAACAAGTGTCCAGTCCAAGCGGGCCCAGTGAGTCCGAGCCAGTTCAAGCAAGTCCAGCAGTCCTGTGAGGTAGCGAGCATGTACCTCAGAGAGAGTGAGTCCAAGCCAGTCAGCCCAGTGAGGGAGCAAGTGTGTTTTCTCCAGTGCTGGCTTCCTTCTTGCCCTGTATCCCTTTTCAGGTCCCCCACCTGCCAGTCTGATTGGACCCATTTCAGTCCTATGTACAATTTACCGATCAGCTCATAGCTTATACTGGACTGGTCCAGACCATGATCCAGGCACCAAATCCACAGGCTTTTCTACTGCCTGCAGCTGGAGGGAACCACAGTGTTGGAACTGGTCCCAGGGGGCCTTCAGGGGCTGATGACCTGGGGCTGTGTGGTAGGGGAACCATAGTTATCTACTGTCACTGCTGGCCTCCCTGAACCCCAGTACTGGTGATGGGCAGCAAAATGCCCACCACTTTTGTGCTGCTGGCACTGTCCAAAAGCAGTGTTTTGGAGCCAGGCCCTAGAGCTCTGAGGGGTGAGTCTCTGATTTCAAGAGTAGCCTTTGGTACTACTGAACACTATGGATACTATCTGGGGTGAGACCGCTGGCTACTTGTGGCCTTAGAAACTCTTTGTTTCCCCGATATCCTGTTGTGAGGTAGTCAAATTGTTCCCTGAGCTTCAGTGGTCCTGCAACTGTCAGTGCCCGGCTGAGAACCAACAGTCTGCCCCCACCCTGCACTGCCTTTGGCCCAGTTTTACAAGCGATATATGAGATCTGGTAGTTTTAATATTGGGATTTTTTTAAAGATTCATTTAGCTTGTCGTGGTATTTTCCTTCCATGAAAATATTACAGATTTATGTACAACCTGTGATATGCAATTGAGTTTGAGATATTTGTTTGGTACTTGGTAAATCAATAGGTAACCTAGTTGGTTTTGTTTCTCCTCTATAAGTAGGGCTTGGTAAGATGCATGTAAGGATGCTCAGTCCTGTCTAAAGACCAGATTTGCTGAAGAGGCCACTCAGTTTAGATTTCCTGTTATGTTCAATTTTACAAATGGTTGAAAGTAAAAAGGAGTGCCTTTTACATCTCTAAGTACCCATGGCATTTGATTTGGTTTTGACCTGTAGTTCCCCTCATGGGAAAGTGCTACAGGAGACATGTGGTCTCCTGGTTCTATGTGGTTTCCTTTTGTTCTGCTCCTAATGCGTCAATTGTATAGATTCCCCCTTGGAAATGGCATTGTCACTTTGGCATATGGGTTTGTGTGTGCTTGGCATACATCTTTCTGTGTAGTAGCTCATTGCCTCCCAGAATGGTTAGATCAGACCACCTTTGTGTCTACAGTGTTTATGTTACTTCCTGACTCTTCCTACGTTACTTCTCCGTCTTGTCTCTTTTCCATCCTGTCTTTTGTCTTTTTTCTCATTAACACACCATTCTCTCTGTCCTTCATTTCTCCCTGTCTTCACCTCCTTTCTCTCCAGTTTCTCCTTTTAATGCTCTCTCCATGGGAAAGGATCTTTTCTTGAACAAACCTAAATATGGAAGACTTGGTATTTTTGGAAAGATTGATTTGTATTTTGGGCTAATAACCCCTTAGAAGGCCTTACTCTAAGAATGGAGAGAGCCCTCAGTTTATGAGGGTAGTTTCTGTGAAAAATCAGATTTTTTCTTTTTACAGGATCCCTGGTATAGGTTTGCCACTAATTAAACTCTTAGGGGCCCCAGAATGCATAGGAACCCTCCTGTTTTAGCATGTTGACCTTAGTTATGTTGGCTTATGTGAATGGAATTCATTTTGGAATATACTGAGACAGCTCTGTAAACCATGGTGTTGTCATTTATTCAGTGTATCTTTTTGTGGTGGGTGATTTGTTTCTTATGATGAAGCGGTCCTGTGAGTTATCACAATGACATCTGGCGTGCCTTATTTATTTACTGTTTTTATAGTGTGTTTAGAAGAAACAAGACCTGTAGTGACCACTATTGCATGTCAGCTCCTTAGGTCAGGTTTTCCATCCTGACTCAATGCATATTGGGGCTGCTGAGATGGTTGGTGTGCAGACTTTCCTCTGTCAGACCCAGGAGCCAGGAAGCCACGACGGAGTTTGATTTGGCTTGTGGCAGCCTTTTCCAAATATGAATTTGGATGCGGTACAGTAAGCCCTCTAAGAAAAGAAGGGAAACTAATAATTCTATAACTGGAAATATTTGGGGAACATTTAGAAGCAGGGAAACTAACCCGTGGTGTTTGGAGTCTCCCCTAAACTGAGTCGCTGAGGCACTCAGAGGCCAGCCTTTTTTCTAGGCTGAGTGTTCCCTTCATTTGTGAGAAACCATAGAGCAGCCTCTGTCCTGCGGGTGCTGCACGCTGACTTGCTCCAGACAGTCTTGAATGTGACCTGGCAGCCAGCTCTGCTTCCTGCTGACGTGGCCTCCCACAACTGAGCAGAACAGAGCCGCCTCAGTGCGCTGAGGAAGGAGCGGCTGAGGGCATGAATCACCAGCGGGATAAGGAACAAATTAAGAGGGGGAAGCGCCTAGCTGTTCAGGTTTCCTTCTAGATATACTTAAAAGACATCTTTTTTTTATGGGAAGGGAGGAGGAGGAAGCAAGACACGGGTGAAGAGTGCTATAAGAATCAAACAGTGATTTGTTTGGCCATAGGTAGGGTTTCTTATCAGCAGGAGTTCACTTCTGGGGTGAGACTGAGTCGACCACAACATCGGAGAGGATGCTGTAAAGGGCCAGATAGGGCCCTCAACAGGTTCTGCTCTTATAGAGCATGGTGGGAGTATGAGCTCCCAGTCATGTCCTACAGGCGGATATTCAAATATAACAAAGCTATAGTTTGTGTCTTGCTGGAAAAAGCTCTCAGTTTAGTAGGTGCTGGAGAAAGGTACCCTAAGGCACTGTTTAGGAACAAATCCTGTTGATGGTTTTCCCATAAGTGGTGTCAGCATCCCATCTGATGCTCAGAATTGGTCTGTGTTGCTACCACTACATTTGGCATTTTGAATTTGCTTTTTTGGGGAAAAGATCCAAGTAACCCCCTTGTTGCGTTTTCCTACTAGGGTCAAAAAAAGCCAAGCTCTCATGGAATTTTAGAGCTAGATGGGATTAAGATGGCTCTTCAGTTCTGATAGAGACTGTCAGTGGCTTCATCTGTTTTCAGATGATATTGTAGGTTTTTTTCTTCAGTTGATCTCACATGGAAGTCAGAGTTAACTGAGGGTGGAGAGCCTGAGGCACACCTGCTCATCTTTCTTCTGGTTGTGACCCTGAAACTTTCCCTTGACACCTTGCATCCTTTCATAAGTTTGTTGAAAAACCATTGATTTAATTATTGCTCTCATTTTATAGGTGAAGTTTTGTTTCTCAGGCAGGTCACTTAGTATAATATTGCGGTACCTTTTAAGGTGCTGTAGAAAAGTTCTTTCATCTTCTCCTTCCTAATCTCTCAGTGTGCTGCTGTGCTGGCCTCCTCCCTATCACCTGCCTCTACCACAGCTTGAGAACAAGTGATGTGTTTGTCATGTACTGTAAGTGTTTGTAGGTTAGAGAGGATGAAGTCATGGAGCTCCTCCCAGAAAGTTTCATGACTCTAGGTGTGAGGTGAGTGGGGGTAGCAGTAAGATTGAAGATGAAGGAATACATCTGAAAGGAAGAGCCATCAGCACTTTATAAGCATAGTCAAGTTCTTAAATACAGTTGAAATTACAGAAATAGCATATGGAAAATTACCTAGAAAACTTAAAGATGATCCTCACATACCCAGTTGAACTGACAGGGAGGACATGGAGGGCCACATGGTGGGAAGGTGTTCTCAGGTGCAGGTCACATCGTCCTGTATGCTATAGTGAGTCTCCTCGCTTTGAGAACTCTTCTGGAGACGGCAACAATGACCTGATTCTCCTTACTTTTGCAGTATACCTACATGATTGTTGGGTGGATTTTGGCTTATGATAGGACTCTTAGATCTTGGTGTGTCATTTATTTACATAATTCACTTGAATTTGTTTGGTGGCTTGTTTACCCTAGATTATGGAACAAAACTGAGGCCCATTCAAATCTAGCATACGGATCTCATTCACTTTTCTACATAGCCTCAAGTAGTAGGTAGGAGGACTTGGACTTTCCAAACAGAGTTTGGAAATCATTTACATTGGCCATATTTTCTAGTGTTTCCCCATCTCTGCAAGCCACTTTCTTCTGTTACTTGACAAATTACCACCCTTAAGCTCAGAAAACAGAAACTTCTGCCAATAACAAACAAACTTCTCCGGAAAAGCAAGCAAAAAAGGAATGGAATGGAGCAAATAGTATATTAAAAGTATAATAAATAGTTCGGGGCCTCCCTGGTGGCGCAGTGGGTTAAGCAACGCACCATGAAGCAAACCGCAGCCACTGCAGCACGAGTTCGATCCCTGCTGCCGGCCGGGGAGGGG
>JAGFMF010011830.1:4501267-4514344 GCA_019455555.1 Galemys pyrenaicus | reverse complement strand
CTGCTCTCTGTGGTGAATCCTCTCACCTCCCCTCCACACCTCTGGCCTGTACCCCAGTGCTTGTACGCATAAAATAAATAAATCTTTAAAAAAAATAAATAAAAGTATAATAAATAGTTCTACTTACATTTTCAGTAAAGTCATCTGATTTTCTCTAAAGAGGCTTTGATTTTCATGGAGCATGCCTGGATGAAATTAGAAAGTTATCCAAATCATTTGTGGTGTTTTGTTGCTATTGTAGACTGAGTTTATACTTTGTGAACAACTGGAAGGGGAGAAACAGCATTATCTGTTAATCCTGTTTTAGTGGCGAGGCTATGTGTCTATGTAATTACATGCTACCCACCCCTCTCAACTCATACTGGGAAAAATAAAATACCCTGTTTCTCTAAATGGTTTTAGTAGATATTTCCTTCAACTACAGCTGCAACTGGGAGTAGGAAGCCCTGGTAGTGGAAATGATCATTCTTTTGTATGATGGTAATGAGATAATTTCTGCATTGCAAATTCTCAGGACACTCTTTGTTTAAATGAAACTTCAGAGTCTTTGCAAAGCTGCATTACCAAGTCTCTCTGCTTCATTAAAAAAAGTTTATTAATTTCATATGTGTTGCTGTCATCAATTGTATGAACTAATACAATTGTTTTGAATAAAAGAACTTTAAACTATCATTTGTTTGGTGTCTTGTCTTCTCTCCCAAATATAATCTAACCAGGTTTGGCTCAGAGTTTCTATTGTTCCCATGGTTAGCCACCCACTCTGGTGGCAGCTGCCAAGTGGCAGTTCACCTCAATGTTGGAGGAAGGCAAGAGGAAGTGTTCAGGGCTGAGTGCAGAATTGTTGCCGGGAGGCTTCTAGCAGTTGGGCCTTCACAGGGGTGCCAGCAAGGCACTGACTCAGGAATTTCCGTTATATTGCAAGAGGGAATGGGTAGGCCCAAGGGTATCGGCTGAAATCCTGAACTATTCTTTGTATTGTTTGCTGCGGGACCCTGGAAAACCTTACTGGGAAAGAGATCAGCAATGAAAGTGGCCTGCGCTGATTTTTGAATTTTTTTTCTTCAGTGCTCATTCTCCAGGACAACCGGAATTTATGTATTAAAAGCAGTTAATTAATTTAATCTATTTGATCTTGTTGTGGAAATGAACCATATCAAATTTCAGGCCAAATCACTTTCCCTTAGAGAATGTTTGCTTAACCTTTTGAGGTGTATTTCATGAGATAAGGACTCTAGGAAGTTTATTTGTCCTTAGTATTCCAACCAACATGTATAATGAGCATAAACAAGATGACAAATGTTCGAATAATAATGCTCTTAAATGTAAACCTAATGTTATCTACAAATAACAAAAGTCACATTTACAAATGAATTGTAAAAGTTGTAGATACAGTGTATAACTCAATCATAATTGTAATAACATATGTGGCACCATTCTTGAAAAATACTTTGTCATCTGGTCTAATTTATCTTAGATAAAAAAAACTGCTTTTATTATTTTTTCTGCTTTTAATTCTCATTAAAGCTGCCTGCTACTATTGTTATTCTTATTAAAACATGAAGAAACAAAAGTTCAAAATGACCAAACAACTGATCCAAAGTAGTAAGCAACAGAATCAGAATTTGGACTCAAGATTGCAAAGCTCCTAGTAATATTAAAAACAACAGAAACCTCACAACTTTTCACTTTGAAATAATTATCGATTCACAGGAAGTTGAAAAAATTTACAGGGAGCTCCTCATATATCTTTTGTCCCAGTTTGTTTCGTGGTAACATCATGTATAACTTTAGTATAATATTCAAACTAGGAATTAACATTGGTTTGAGCCCACAGAGTATATTCAGATTTCATCAGTTTTACACGTGCTTGTGTGTGTGTGTGTGTGTGTGTATAGATTTATGTAGTTACTACCAAAATCAAGAAATGTTCTATAATGTCCTGTCACCAAAAGACTTCCATATATTAACCCATTACAGCCAACCCTAACCGTTAACCACAACTAAAGTATTCTCCATCTTGGATTTTGCTATTTAAAGGTACATCATGCAAGGGGAATTTTACAGTATATGATTTTTTGAATTGGCTATTGTTTTTCTTTTGAGCCTAATTTGAGGTTCATCCAAGTAGTATGTACCTATATTTTCTTTTTTTTATTGCTCAGCAACATTCTAAGGTAAGGATGAAATCACAGTTTGTGTACAATTTATATGTGTACGATTTGTTTATGAACATGCCTTTTTATTTCTCTGAGACAAGTGGTCAAGTGTGTTATAACATAATTGTGTATTTAGTTTTATAAAAAACTATCAGGCTTTCCCAGAGTGGTTTTACCAGTTTACACTCCAATCAGCAGTGTATGCATGACCCTGACCCTCACGAGCAGTTAGGTTGTGTCATGGTCTCCTGTTTTGCTTATCAACATCCAGTTGCTCCAGCACCATTTGTTGAAAAGAATGTCTTTCTCCATTGCATTGCTTTTGGACCTTTGTTAAAGATTATTTGGGCATATTTATGTCTATTTACTTCTAGTTCCTCTGTTTCTCCTCTGTTGATCTATTTATCAGTTCCTCCTAAAATATCACATTGTCTTTATTACTGTAGCTGTATACAGTAAGCCTTAACATTGCACCCTGGTATTTTTGAAGTAGATTTTATTATAGGTATTTAGGATATAGAAAGAACCCAAGAGGGATTGTCAGTTTTCCTTAAATGTGTACTTGTAAATATGAGTTTTCACTTAGGAGTTTTTATTCAGCTCTGACTTAGAAAATCAGTGGGAAAACCATAAAAGGAAGTGCACACAAAAAAATGCCAGGTTAAAATAATAATTGTTTTTAAGTCTGAAGTTCTGAACTGCTGTCACTGGGGACCCGAGAGACCTTTAAGTCTCTAATCAGAAAGTTGAGTCTTTGGGTTTATTTGAAATGAAATATTAGCTGTTGATAATCCCAAAAAGGAGTGACATGGGCAGAAAATTAAAAAGAAAAATTGAGGGTTTAAGTAATTTTTTAAAAGTTTGCTACTTGTTTGTATATTATAAGACAGTTTACCTGCACTGAAATCTTTTTAAAGATTTATTTATGCATACAAGAACTGGGGTATGGGCTGAGAGGATTCACTAGAGACAGAATGGGGAGAAGAACAGTTGGATTTACTGAAATACACTGCTGAGGGGATCAGCGGGTGAGACAGGAGAGGTCTGCTGCACCATGTGGGTCACCTCCCTGGTGGGGGATCGAACTTATGCTGCAGTGGCTGTGGACAGCTTCATAGTGCTGCGGCTTTAACCCCTTGTACCACCAGAGAGGCCCTTGCACTGAAATCTTTTATATGTTTTGTCATCCTCATACAGCACAGCTATTATAAGTTTAGACCTGAAAAGGAGGTAAAGGTCCAATTTTACTGGGTCCTTTTGTAAATGGTCTGGTACATCTGCAGAATGACTCATAGCCTCTCCATGTGGAGAGAATATCTTCATCCATGGTGGATGCCGGTGCACTATGATCTGTGAAAACACATTCCTTTATGTGCTGTGTTATAGAGAAGCAGATCATTTGGGTTCAGCCATAACATATTCTTGTTGTGATGTGATACAAACAAGAGGTGGGTATAATACTGGTGCTATTCCCTGCATATACATCTCTGTTAAAACATTTTTCATGTAGTTGTAACTGGTACTCACTGAAAGTTGGGAAAAGTTCATCAGTCCCTGCTGTATCTTAGCATTCCACCTATCTGGAATCATGACTTGATTTTTGGTGTGGAAACCTAGTTTCCAGACTGTCCAGGAGATACAGTCTCATTGACTATCAGCTATGAATCTAAACTTGAGCTCTAAAGGCTTGGAGCAACTTGATGGTCCACTTCTCCTGGAGGGAGTGCCTGCTTGGACCCAAGCTTCCTTATGTATAGCACATGAACCTTGGGGTCCAACTTGCATACCTGCCCTGGACTCTTGTGTCTTGGATCTGTGGCAGGGTGTGTATAAATGTGTATAAATGTGTATTTGGGGGGCAGGAGAAGAGTGAGCAAGGACACTCGTTACTAGAATTTGTGTAGTTAACAGGGAGTCTGTCAGCCTTCTAACTCATTGTAAGGTGCTCTTTTTTATCTGGAATGTTCCTGAAGGTAAGGGTATCCTTGGTCTCCTTGGACATCATTACTAAATATTACACACTATACAAAGGTATGGTCCTGTCCATTTCTCCTGTTTTAATGAAACTTAGATTGAAGTTTGCCTGGCTCTCTAGTCTTGCATGTTAGGATTTGACTTCTCACTTACTGGGGTGGCCTCTTGAATTGTTACCTTCAATGTTTGACTGAATTTCCTCTGGTTTCTTTTTTTCTTGTTAAGATTTTATTTATTTATGTATACAAGAGCTGGGGTATAGACCAGAGGTATGGGGGGTGAGAAGATTCACCAGAGACAAGAGTGGGGAGCAGAACAGGTAGATCAGCTGAAATACACTGCTGAGGGGAGCAGCAGGTGAGGCAGAAGAGGTCTGCTGCGCCATGCAAGTCCCTTCCTTGGTGGGGATCAAACTTGCACTGCAGTGGCTACAGAAACCCCACAGTGTGGTGCTAAACCCCTTGGGCCACCAGGGAAGCCCTAGCTTTTTTTCTGTTTCCTTTGTTTACATCACCAGCCTGCTACTTAATGTGGTTCTTAGTGCTGTGTTTTGTTACCATCTTCTAAGATTTAGATTTCCACCTCTGAGAAATCATAGTAAATAATACGGAAGTGCTGCTAAAATTTAAAAGACATTGAAAACTGCTTTCTAAATTATTTCATTCACCTCCTCTCAGACTTGCCATGGAGTAGAAAAAATGAAGACCAGTTAAGTCAGAAATGTCAGTTTAATGGGTTATGAGAGCATATTCCAATAGTAGAGCAATATTCATAGAAAAATTTATGTAACCATATACTTTTAAAGTATGATCATTGTCTATAAGGAAAAGAATTAAACTTTTGAAATCTTGCCCTTTTTTAAAACTTAGGTTTCTGAAATGAAGAAGTAACAAAATAATAAATTTTTATTACACATTTATATTATAATAGGAAGGAATCCCTACTCTTACCTTTGGATCTTTATTTTTACCACTAATTCATTGCTAAAAGGATTTGTTGGCCACTTACACATGTCTACTATATATTCATATAAATTTTTTTTAAAACAGGGAAAATGGTGCAAAGAAAATAAGGTGACCAAAATGAGAGGAAGCCTGGAGTGATTTTGACTTTGTCTTTTAGAAAGCTCTTAATATGGCTCATCGAGTCAGTGATTCTTCTGTAATTTTTAAAGTTATGTTCATTTTTTTTTACTGTTATGTGGAGTTCTCATTAGAAATATAGTGAATGATATTGGAAGCATTTTACTTTCACATCTGCATTTGGGCAAGCTGCTGGATATTGGTGGACTGGAATGTGAACTAACTGATGGCTTTTCCAATCCTGTTATTTTCCAATGTGGTTTGGAAAAGAAATCTTTACATATGAAGTCAAGAAAGCACAAGGAAGCTTTCTGGCTAACAAATTTAGTAAGTTTCAGATTTTCCTCTTGTGGAGAGTCCTGGAAAATCACTTCAGGAAAAAGGTTATGGGTCACTCATAGAAGATTTAGAGTATTTTGCAGGCTAACATGGAATCTGGCTCAACCTCTGATGGATAAAAATCAAAACCTATTGATTATTGTTCCAAGAATTGGAAACAAAGCCATTTTGTGCAACTTTCAGGTTTATGACTAGTCAGTTTCCTCCCAGACTTGAGACTGAATGTAGACGTTCATTTCATACATACATGTATTTATTGAAGCCTGATAATTTCTGAGGACTGTTATGTGCTATTTATGACAGGGATCACCTGTAATGTAATTTTTTATAATAGTTTCATTGAGGTATAAGTCACATAACTTAAAATTTACTTATTTAAAGTGTACGATTTAGTGGTTCAGTATATTCACAGTTGTCAGCTATCACCACAGTCAGTTTTGGAAAATTTTCATCACCTGAAAAACCCTATACCCATTAGCAGTCACCCTCACTCCCCCCGGTTCCTCCTCCTGCTACAATCTGTTTTTTATCTCTACAAAGTTGCTTATTCTGTATATTTCATGCAAGTGGAATAATACAGTATATAAGTGTTTTGACTGGCTTTTTTCACTTAGCATAAAATTTCTAAGGTTCATTATTTTGTAGCAATGTGTCTGCATTTTTTGTCACACAACATTCCAACATGTGAATATAAACATACTTTATAAATTCATTCATCAGCTGATAGACACTCCAGGTTCTTTTGTTTGTTGCTGGGAGAATTTTGTACAAGGTTTTGTGTGGACATATGTTTTAATTCCTTTTGTACATATACTTGAAAGTGAAATTGCTGGGTCATATGGTAATTATACTTAATTTTTGAAAAATTTCTGGAGTATTTTCCAAAGGGACCGTACCATTTCACATTCCCACTATCACTGTATGAGTTTACCCAGTTTCTCCACATCCTCACCAACACTTACTATTTTATCTTTTTTGGTCTGTAATATATTTTATGTTTTTTCCTTTGTTTTAGTAGCATTTGTTCTTTCAGGAGATCAGTATGTATAAACTAAAGAAATGAAGGTAAAGAAAGAAAAAACTTTGATACAAGTGTGAACCCTAATTAAGCTCTGTGGTAATAAAACCAACATTCATACTTATCTTTGACCTTGACCCCAAATCACAGCACTGATCAAACTATAATGGTATCACAAAAATAATTCATTTTAGAGGGTTAGCTCTGATATTTTTTATTTGTGTGATATATCAGGCACACAGAAGAATGAATAATTTACATGTGTGTATAAAGTTAAAGAATAGTAATAAAACAAACACCCAGATCACAAAAAAGAAATTTACAGTTTGAAGTAATAGTTAATAATGATTAACGAGAGATTATGCAATATTGTAAACATGAATGATCATAAATAAATAAACCCTCTTTGTGTCTTTCCCTTTACCCCACTGAGACCTACATAACATCCCACGCCCCAAGAAAACCATTAAACATTTGGAATCATCATTATTCTTTGTAGTTTCAGTTTGTGTGGGCACATGTGCACATGAACCCTTACCCCCCAACATGTGATTTTGCCTGATTTTGAATGTTATATAATTGATATGCTACTATGTGTAATTTTTAGTAACTCCTTTTGCTAACCGTAATTGGTTTATGAATTTCAAAGTTACTATACACAGACACACACCTATTATTTTTGGCCCCCTGGGGGGGTTGGTTAGATAGTATTCCGGTTTCTTGTTTCTATGGTCCTCTTAATGTTCGTTAAGTGGATTTTAGTTTGAACATTTTTGTCTATGTCTTCAGGTAAGCGTTTCTCCAGAATATTTACTGAGGCTTAGAATTATAGGTTATGGGATAATGACAAATTCTTTTTTAAAATTTGTAATGCTTGCTCCTACAATCAAATTATATTTCTGGAGTTTAAAAATTTTGCTAGTTTGGTGGGTAGTTCTGTAATAGTATGTCATCATGGTTTTAATTTGCATCCCTCTGTTTCATCACTTTTAAAATTTCACCCAGTTCATGTGTAGTTATATTATCTTATTTCCTGGAAGAAAAATGGACATCTTAAAAGTGTATCTGTGTTATTAAAAAGTTGAGCTGGTATAATCTTTAGCTTTTTAAAACTGAGCTCACTGAGATGATGTGTCTTGTCATATTTTTTATAATCTAGTGATTTTTCTCATGTATATTTTCATATCATTAAATTTAAAAATGTGTGGAATTGCCTATTTTTTGCTTACCTACTAGCAATGTCTGTATTTGGCCAATGTGATTCTAAATCCATAAATTGTCATGTATGTTTCAGTGAATTAAGTAACAAATACTTAAGAGGAATTTACAATATCTAGTTTAAAAGGTTATGTTAGGAAATAATACATTTGTAGGTGTACATGTGTGTCAATGTGTATACATTTGTGAGTGTATATGTCTATGAGTATGTATGCTGACAGATATGGTATGTTGATCTTTTTGATTATTGTTTTGTGTCAAAGGAGGAAAATTCTTGCTCTTAAAGGGGGAAAGTTTAGTATTTCAAACATTTAAAAGTTTATCTTGCTTAATTTGATGAGAAATAGTAGGACCCATCAAACTACCGCTTGAATAGTAGTTCAAATGTAAGGAAGGAAGTGGGCCAAAGGCAGAAGTGTTTTGGTATGAAATTTTAAAAAATTTTTTCAAATACTCAGTGAAAGACTCCTATTGGAGCTATCTATAGGACACTTGGAGGTTTTGCTATGTTTGTTAACTTATAAAATTACCCACAGTTGATTTAATGTCATCTGGTCTGATGATTTGTGTGATGCCTTAAGGGAAGCGAGTTACTGCTTCTACTAACAGTTCTTGAATAAAGATGATTTTAAGGTTATTTTCAGAGAAAATATTTTGTCTTATCAAGTTTTTATTACAGATTTTAGTAGCATAATTATTTGCTCCCTTTTTTCTTGAATATTACATATTTTTCATGATACCCCAGGAATACATGTACCTGTAGGGCTATAAGAAAAGCCTGCCCCAAAGTGAAATATGTGTTTTAATGGTTGTTTTTTCTTTGTGGGGGGTGGTGACTTCAAAGAAAAGTGGAACAAGCAGGTTCTTATTAATACTGGGTTGCTAAAGAGGACTATTGAATCAATTTACATTTTTTGTTTTGTTTTCATAATTGAATGTTTTAGAACAAATTACTATTTATTTGCCCATGAATGTTAGTATTTTAAAAGCTATAACTCTAGGTTGAATTTTCATATTGTATCATGCAGAGTAGAAGTGAGACTTTTTCAGTATACCAAATTTCTGTTCTAAAGTAAATATAAATTTTTATTCTACTTTATGCAAATAAAATTCCATTTTATAAATTATCATACAGATAACTAGTTTATAGAACAGTGTGTATAAGTGGTCGGTACAAAAAAAGGAAAAGTGCCAGAAATTGTTTACTTACATGATGTGGGTGTTCACTTTTTTAAACTTTGTGATAATGTTCATGAACCACATTAGATTCAGAAATTGTGGGATTTTCCAACATATATATGTTTGTGCTAAAAAATAACTTGATTATCAGGAGAGATTGGTTCATTCCGTTCTTTTAAGAAATGTTTGTCTTTATTCTTAGGGAGGGTGTTTTTGTTTCCTAAATGACACTGGGATTTGAGACTGTGCATCTGAAGACGTCTTCGTGGTCTAATCCACACAAAGGGGCCTAAAGTGCTCTGATTCATGTTAATGAATGCATCCACATTTTAGGAAACAAAAATTCATTTCTTCAAACCATTCAAACTATACAGCATATTACCAGAGTTAAGAGATGCTAGATACATTTCAGACTGATGAAGCAGAAATCAAAAGGTTAAATAAATTGTACAAGATCAAGGGACTAAAATATGTACATTACAGACTGTAACATGAAGTCTATTTTGGATATTACATCTTAGATTTATTAATCTTCATGTATCTGCTTTGACTGTGAGAAAAATAACTTCAGCATCTCAAAGCTATCTATTTTGTTCTGAATTAGGAGGATCATAGTCTAACTGAGCTTATGACTTTTTGTCTTTTACCAACATATATTAACTGTTTAATCACCGTTTTCTAGTTCTCAATCAATATCTGCCACAAAATATACCCTGTAAATTTTTGTGGAATGACTGCACAAAATGAATGAATGAGTGAGTAACTAATTTGGTTGTTTGAGAGCAACAGGGGATGTTGAATTGTTTGACCTCTCATGATTGAAATTCATGGAATTTCAATGGAATTCCGATCTGTAGGTCTTAATTGTTCATTTTTCTCTAAGTTTTGGATGTCCTCTTTATTTTTTCCCCAGAGAAGATATTAAAATTGAAAAAATTGTTGTCGTTTCCTTTTCTATAAAGCACATTTGGATAGTGAAGGAAAGGAGAATTATCCTAACAGCCCTGCAAGTTTGAAATTGTGATTAGCTCATTCTATACCTCAGGAAATGAGTGTTCTCAAACATTACACTATTTTCACTGTACAAATAGTCTCCTGATGGCTGCAGTTTTGTGTCTTGTTCACTATTGTGTTTTTGCTATGTTAGTATAGTGTCTGGCATGTAATTGTCACGTGGCCTATGATTGGCTTTACTTTAGCCTGAGATCACAGGACTAGTTAATGGAACAACTGAGATTTGCATATAGTTTCCACTCATTCCACAGACTTGAGCTCTTCTCACTGTATAGTAAGTCCTCACTTAATTTCATCTATAGGTTTTTGGAAATTGTATTCTAAGTAAAACAACTTAGAACGAAAGCAGGCCCTCTCATGTTTTATTTAATGTGGGCTGTCATTGTTCCCTCTGGTGTTAGGACAAAACAACATTGAATAATAAAAATTTAGTTGAAAACTGCTGTATTTTTAAAAAGATTTATAAGAGATTATTTTGAGTTCTGTCTCTCATATGTTGTCATATTTCTGTGGCATGCTTGCTTTACATTTCCCAACACGGGCAGCACTTTGGCCTAATACCTGCTCTGATGCTTTAGGCCTAATACCTGCTCTGATGCTTTAGTATAGGTCTTTTTCTATTCGGGACATGGTGACAACTGTTTACTGGCTGCTTGTAGTGTGTTTATTAATCTTAACATTGTTTTTGAAATTGCGATATATTTTTCTCATTGTTTCATTTTCAAATTATAGTCAGTGAAAATAACTAGGAAAAAAAAGGAAAACTGATGATTGGCCACAATTATGTATATTGCTGTTTCCTATCATGATTTATTCCTGGGAGCCTAGTAGTCTGCCTCTACTGTTATCCTACTAATCTTAACTAGGACTCTACCAGATTAGCTCTCTTAGCTCTTTTGTCTTTTACTCTTCAATGCTTACTATTTTGAAGTGCAACCAGAGAAGGTGTTATTTCCCTACTGTTCTATTGCATCTTTGCCCATTATGGTGGATTGCTGGCAATGGCTTGCACCATCTCCTAAGAACTGATTGTCAAGCTGTCAGATACTTTGAGCTGGTGGTCAAACACAGCCATTGTTAAGCATTAAGGTATATAGGCTTTCAATTTAAATTATATTTAGTAACAAAGATAAATACTTGTTGGTTAAAACTTCTCACTTGTTGGTTATTTTACTACATTTGCTGTAATCTGTGCTCTTGGGGTTTTTTACACATCGTATCTATATGGTGGAAGCACAGTGTAGCAGTGTGCTGCTGGCTGTGTGCTCCCAACCCTGTACATTGATGCTGTCTTGGTGGTGAGTTAATAAATTGCCACAGTAGGAATATTTTTACAAAGCAAATTGGCAAACATGATTTGGGACATAATTTTCTAACCTCCTCCTCCCCCCTTTTCCCTCTAGAACCAATTAATAGTTATACTTTTTCTACCATACACTCGATGGGATGCCTAGAATTAAGGAGGAGATTGTTACTGCTGTTTTCTTTGTTATTTATCTTAGTCTCTATAATAGTAGTCATGGTGAGGGAAAAATAATGGGGAGATAGGCACAGAACGGTAAAGAAGAAAGTTGAAGTATAGAAGCACATCTTAGCATAGAAGCAAACATAGAACTAACTCAGATAATGTGTACTGTTCTCTCAGGAGCAAATCATGATAGACTATAGTAACTGTACATATTTATAATGTCTTTATTACAGGTTATTTGTAGAAGGCTTTTTTAAGAAAATAACTTCATAAACCAAGGATTACCCAACATCTTCTTCTTAGCCAAGAGCTTTTTGTAATAATCATTTTGCTTGTGTGTAAATGTTCTTGCCTATAAGCAGTTCTAGAATAATCTCATAAATTTTTAGCACTCAGGGAGTCAGGTTTGCTTTAGAGACAAATATTTAGTTCCTTTACTCGTTTCATCATGAAGTGATTGTAGTGGTGGTGGTTGGAGTGGTAGTCGGGGCGTGTGTGTGTGTGTGTGATAGTAATCAGCGTTTCATAAATTAGGCCCACTTGAATGCTTATACATGGGCCTATAGTTGAACAACCTCTGTTTTTCAGGTTTTTTTTCTTCTACCTATATCCAAGTTTTGTTTACACTAGACAGTCACGTTTAGTGAGTGACATTCCAGAATGCATCACTGATGTTCAAAGTTCTTCAGGAAAACTATCTCAGCACTCATAGTCATTTCTGTCCAAGGGTAACTCACATTTGTCTCCCTCTATTCCCTCCATCTCTGTCTAATGAAAAAACATGGTGCACCAGAGTGGAGACCTTTGATGAATCAGGGCAGTTACTTAAATTCACCTTTGCTGTGATAGTAGTTGTGTTTGGGGAAGTGAGCTTCACTGTTTAGAGATGAGTCATTTCTTACCTGACTGTGGTTGCTTCCAGTTTCCATTCCAGTTGGACTCACTCAGTTGATACGGAGAGAAGGAATGCACCATGATTGATTTCTTTCCCCTCCTACTTGCTCCAGGAGCTATGTAGACTTCGTAGAGAATGTAAAGGAGGCAAACCAGTGGATGGAGACTGTTGGGATGCTATAGGGAAACAGGACTAGATGAGCTTCTCTCTCTCGCTCCATTTGCGCTCACACCAAGACACTAGAATTCCATTCCGCAGACCTTTCAGCCACTTTCCTCTATAACATTACAGTCATAGCATTGCTCTAATGTTAAACATCTTCTCTGTTTACTGTGAGATAAGACCTTTGTTAAGTGTAAAAGAAAAGGACTCCTTGGAGACCTTTACCAATGACTGTATGAAGATAGGGGGCTGAGTCCTATACACAAAAGCCTTCTCTGTGGGGTCAGTGTGGCCTTACAGAAGTGGTAAGGCGATCTGAGAGGGGAATGGAAGTCAACAGAAATGGAAAGGTGAAGTTCCTGTGCCCATTATTTTAAGATGAAGTTGCTGTGCCAGTGACACAGCAAGCAAATACTGAACATTTTGTATAATCATATTAAGATGGACTCAGTGAATTTTTAAAATCACATGGTTCAAGGGGCCTCCCTGGTGGCGCAGTGGGTTAAGCAACACACTATGAAGCAAACCGCAGCCACTGCAGCACGAGTTCGATCCCTGCTGCCGGCCAGGGA
>JAGFMF010011830.1:4392719-4501217 GCA_019455555.1 Galemys pyrenaicus | reverse complement strand
TGCCTGTTCTGCTCCCCGCTCTCTGTGGTGAATCCTCTCACCCCCCCCACACCTCTGACCTGTGCCCCAGTGCTTGTATGCATAAATAAATAAATCTTTTAAAAAAAAATCACATGGTTCAAAAACACATAGTCATCTCTGGCATTTTTGCTAACATAATATTTAAGAAACTGTTTGATTTCTGATTTTGTTTTTTTTTTTCCTTATAGATGTGACACATATTACTACTGGAAACATTTATGTTCAGCAACATTTATTTCTTATTAAATAGTGAGATATCTTTAAAAAAAAAACTGTATGTTAACAATGTGAACAGGGAACATAATACTGGTGGAAATGAGGCTGGGGGAGGAGTAGAGGGAGGAGTTGAATTCTTTTGGCATTCCTGAGAGGAAAACAGCTGTATTCACCTTTAAAAAATAAAATGAGTACTAGGGCATCTCCCCTGACACTCAGAATTCAGCTCTTTACAGCTGAGCACAAACAGCTTGGCATAGTTATGCCCAGAGTCAGCATGCTTATGAGTTAGACTTCTGATTATTAGCCAACAGAAAACAGCTGTATACATTACTAATGAAAGTACTTTGAAATAAAAATCCAATAGTGGGATTTCCCCTATCAACACCAGATGTGTGCAGTGGGTTTACCCATGTCTGCCCTGTATTTTAGCACCATTGTTCAGGTATGTAAATGGAAGCCAGCATTTGAGAGGTGGACATTTGATGAAAGTAGATATGTTTGTAGCAAAATAGGTATATTCTGGTTGACTAGAAATATTTTAAAGTTTATTATTTCAAGAGAGCCATAGCTGCCTAAACAGTCATTCCATTGGTACTCTTTTGCTCTTATAAAAAGAAAACATTGTGTGGGATTTACGATTTGATTAATATTTTCTAGAGCATCTTAGGAATGGGCATGTTCCTTTTGTTGCCTATAGGAATTTCTGCACCTTCAGAGTGTATTTAGCTCATGATTAAAAAAAGAAGAAGAAAGCAAAACCACTTATATTTCAATGTCTGTATTTTAATGTATTTTATTTTAGTGACTAAATAAAGAATATCTAAGATTAGAAGCAGGCATATCCAGAATTACTGAGATCTCAGTTTTGGAATTATTTTGCATTACAAAGTAAGGATTGTCTGAGATTCCAAATTAAAGAGGATGAAGATTATATATATGTTGTTCCCAAACAATATGTTTCCTGGGGAAAGGAACATTCCTGATCCTAGGGAAGAAATGAAGTAAAACTGGTATTGAAGAGATCTATCTCTAGGGGACCACAGCAGAAATACATTTCCTGGGGAATTCCCAGGTTCTTTAACCTTACATGTCAAATAGCTTAATATAAATGCAGGTTTAAACATATTGGTTTGATGTTTCAATACCTATTTTTATATGCATTTATATCACCCAGGTCATCTGTTTTCCACTTGTTCTATCAAGTCATAGTTTTATATATAAGGAAGCTATTTCTTTCCTTTCAATTTTAAAAGTTCTTCAATGAAAGATGAAAGGAATGCTTCGGAATGAGTTGTTAAGAATTTATTCTATCTGGAATGAAGTTAGTTTTACTACAGCTGTGTTTAATAATCTTGACTCCTAATGTCTCTCATCCATATATAATATGGGTATGAAATGGTTCTTTAGTTTGTTGTGAGAAAATTCCAGGAAAATCATTTATGGGAAACTTTTTTAAAGTTAAATGATTAACTTTTCCTAAGGAGTATATTAAGGGATTTTTCTTTATTCCTTCCTATATAAGTCAGAGAAAAAGTAACTATAATTAGTATATAGTATTAGAAATACAGAAAGAAGGGAGACTTTTGCCTCTGAGTAAATGACAAGTAAACTAGTAGAATTCCCTTTTCTGCTTGTCTTAAGGTTATATTCTTTGTTTTGGACATTTCCCTGGTGGTGTCTCAAGAATGTATCACAGATTCTTTTATCACAAGGGCCCTAAACTTGACTGTAACTATTTTAAAATAAAGGTTTATTTTAAGCCCTTGATTGCTGACTTGAGCATTCTGGTTTCTTTGAACCTCACTGCTTCTAGAAGACATGATTTTATGCTACTGTGTGAATCATGTCCTACAAAGAGAAGGCTATTGCTGTGGCAGGAATACTAAAATGTGAATATTAGGAGTTGCCAGTGAACCTCACTCAGTGTTGATACAGCATGTCTCAGGAATGTGTTATTTACAGGGAAAACTTTGAGTCTATCAGTGAACTGAGAATCCATTCATGAGTGCAGTCAAAGATGCCCATTGGGGTGTGTTTCTGCACTCTTTGGGCACCTCCTTAGATTGAGGAATTCAGGCTGCTCTTGGGGGGTGAGGGAGTGGGGCTGTGGAAAACTGTGTTACTTTCACACCTCTAGGGGCAGAATGCTGCCCCATGTTCTCTGACCAAAGGGCAAATTCATCATTCAGCCTGTTCAGACCTAAAGCATTTGAGCATATTTGGTAAAGGCGCCTTACCCTTGTTCTCTATTGGGAAAAGTCTTAAAGATCAGGACTTTCCGAATACTGAAACTGACTTCAGAAAAAGTTCTGCTTCTGTCTGCTTTTGTCATTGTCTGTGTTGTGAGATGTCCACCTAGTTTACTCTGGAAGCCAGTTTATACAACATGAGGCATAACTTTCAAACTATTATTTTTATCCTCAAAATCATGAAGATAAATCATCTATTTAAACACTCAAATCTGAATGGCAATTGTAACAGTTAACATTTTCCCTAGTAAATTTTAAGTCAAGGGAAGGGAAAAATAGAAACAATTTGTTAATTGCCACAACTGGTTTCTGGGTAATCTTTATGTTACTGTTTTGAGTCTGGGGATTTGAAAAGTTTTAGAAAGAGCATCTGGATTAATATAGTCCTATTGAAACCTCAATCTTGAGAAGTAAAATCAGCCTCTTCAAAACAAACAGAAACCTCGTACAGATTGAGAAGGTGGCTGCAAAATTGTAGTAGAGAGTGAGACATGGTCTCAGGCTGTGGATGAGCATCTTCTTACTGGATTTAATATGGTGTTTATCTAGCTGCTATGCTAAATGAGGTGGTCTTTTGCGTATATAGTTAATTCCTAATTATTCATACATGTTTCAGCCAAATTGCTGATTCTCTATGGACTTTAGGACCTATTCTCCACACCCCTACTCCACTTGTTGCCCATCCAGTCCCATGGCTTGTTGTCTCTCTCCCCATGCTTTCTCAGAGGGCTTCCCAGCTGCTCTTCTCATTTTTGTTTTTGTTTTCTTCATTAGGTCCCTGTTGCTCTGCTTTCTCGGTTGTATTTCCCTTGATTTACCTGCCAGTGCAAGATTCCTGTCCTATCCTGCTTTTGTTTTACAGTTGTCTTAATCAGTGATGGAGAAATTAGCTGTAAGGAAAGACTTTGGAAGACTTTTCTGCTACCCCTTCTTTTCCTGTTGTCTTTGGGTTTTTGTAGAACAAGTGGAGAATACATAAAGAAGGATTTCCAAGTTGTCCTTTTACATGGTTTCTTCAGGATTTTACAGTCCTGTGGGGAAGGCATTATAGCTAAATGCTTAAATATTCTTTTCATCCTTCATTTTCCTTTTTCCTATTAATTTGGACATTTCTTTTTTCATTGTTGAGAAGCAAATAATAGAAGGGGGGCATTCAGAGTAGCAACTTTGGGATGGATCTGCCACTTTACCAGTAAAAACACCTTGAATGCTCTTCATTTAGCTAATGTCTAATTTACTGAATCTGATTGTTTTTTAAATACCATGGAAGATAGAAAATGAATTTTACCTACATTCTGCCTTCAAGGAGTTTTAAATTAATTTCTAAGAGGACTCTCCTCAGAAATTGTAAATCTGAAACTGATACAGAAACACGATTATCACGATACAGGAAAAATGTCGGGCCCTCTGAAGAGGACGTTGTTTCTCCCAGGGAGGGAGCCAGGTTAGTGGAGATGTGAAATTCTGGCCTACTAGTCTTTGTGTTCTTTGAGGGGATGGACATCATAACTTCTGTACTAAAATTATCTGTATAATTTTTAGAAACCTGGTTTTGTTCTTTTTAAATATTAAGTGTCTGCATCAGATATAAATCCCACTCTCCCTTCTCCTTCTGTCCATCAAGTGAGAGCTTAATATAGATTCCGCTTAGCTGAAATAGGCTCCAGGAACATAATCTTGTATTCATTTCCCAGCCAATCCTATGCCAGACTATTAGCTGGAAGGGCCTTTGATTGGACAATCAGATTTCAAATAAGTCAACACTTAAAGCATATGTGCATTGAATCCACACAGATGAGTCCTTTGTACCTGTGCTAGAGCTTGGTCTGGCTTAGTTTGTCATCCCATTGAAATTTTCGGTGTCTCATACCAAATGAGATTAAAACCAGCAAATCTTAAAGGGAACTATCATAGAGAGAGAGGTATAACAAGACTGGAAAACTACATGGAGTGCACATTAGAATTCTTGAGAGCACACCAGTGAGATTTCTTTTGAAGTGTTGATACTTTAAGATGCTTAACCTGCCATGGAGTATCTCAGCTTTATCCATTTATTTGTTTGTTTATTTAGTAAGGAATTTTTGTTAGTTGGTTCTCCTTCGTCTTGAATTCACACCACAGTCTATTCTATGTCAAGTGACTATGCTGGGATTTAATCTCTCATTTCCAAGGTATGGCATTAGTTTGTGGGTGAAAGGCCTGTGTGTCACATCCTGAGAGTCTTCTGGTTTTTGACTTCCACGTTGCCCATTTAGTTCAGTTCTCTCATACATCTGGTGGATGGGCTTTAGGTTTTATTTTTTTTTAAGATTTTATTTATTTATGCATACAAGAGCTGGGGTACAGGCCAGAGTCATGGGAGGTGAGAGGATTCACCAGAGACAGAGTGGGGAGCAGAATAGGTAGATCGACTGAAATACACTGCTGAGGAGAACAGGTGAGGCAGGAGAGGTCTGCTGTGCCATGTGGGTCACCTCCCTGGCCGGGGGTCGAACTCATCCTGCAGTGGCTGTGGAAGCTCCACTGTGCAGTGCTCAACTCCTTGCGCCACCAGGAAGGCCTGGGATGGGCTTTAGTTTTTTTGATTACTAAAACTCTGGAGTCTTAGTTTACTCATCTGTCCAGTGAGGGAGTGATTGAAAGACCTCATAGGAGTTTTTTCAGTCCATAGTCATCAACCATAGGTTTGTGGTGACCATTATTGATTCCACTCTGACCTAGTGACTCATGGAAATATTTTGTCTCTTCCTCTTCTCGTTATGCTGGTGTATGTTGACTGCTCTCATTCCTTGGACTTAGTGGGCCACAGGCAAAGCAAGTGTGCCTTCCTCTGAATCACACTGAAGCTGGTGTGGACAAGCAGTGTTGTCCCTTGGCTTCTGTCTAGCTTTGCCATTCATCCAACTGGACGTATGTGCATTGTGGGTCTCTTGGGTGTTTGGTAAAAATGCAAAATCTTGGACTTCTTGAAGAAGTTCTCAGAAGAACCTACTGAGAAGAAAGCTCTAGAATCTATAATTAACCTCCAAAGTGACCTTTGGGCCCACTACAGTTAGAGCCTGAATGATTTAGCCCTAAATGTGTGCTATGGTCTTTAGATATAATCCATGGTTCCCTGAAGGCAGGGGCTGGTGTGTGTGTGTGTGTGTGTGTGTGTGTGTGTGTGTGTGTGTGTGTGTGTGACTAAAACTCAGAATAATTTGTAATTGGTTTATTCACTTATATAACAAATATGCACATTCTTACTGTATACAAAGCATTGTGTTAGTTGCTGTGAGAATAGAAGCAGAGCAGACAGATCTCAGAAACTGATTGGGATAGGTCAAAGCAGGTTTGTAGTCAAGTGTGGCCTTCTATTTGTGCCACTAAGAGAAATGGCTACACAGGCAGAGCAAGCAACAATTTTAAGAGAGAAGATGCTGTGTTAATGAGAACTATAAAGTGATGATACAATACCCCTAAGTTTTTAACCATTAAAAAAAAAAAACTGGCACTGCTAGAGATTTATAGTAACTTAGAGTTGGGAGGGACCTTCTATGTCCTGTTTTAGTCTCCACAAAACAGGAAAAGCTGGCATCATTTGGAGGCTGTGGTTTTGGTTGGGAGAAAATTATGAGGAAATTATAAAAAGTGAACTTTCAGACTTGGGAGAAGCTGCTTTTCTCGCTCTTTTTAAAAATTATATTATTTTTTGTTGAGGTAACAGTGGTTTACAATACTACATTTAATTTAGAGGCATAGGTTCATACTTCTTCAGAACCCATAGTCTTCCAAAAGTTGGTTTTCTTAATAAAGGAAATCTTTAATTGATTTTAATTCCTACCAGAAATAAGTCCTAGAAATATCATTTGAAATGATTTAGACATCCTTAGCAGATGTGTTCATTCACTGTTTTTATATTGTTGTTTTAAGCCTTTCAAACATACTTTCTCTGGTTCAGTTGAATGTTGGCATGTATAATTTAAAGTAGCTCCTCAGTACTCCCTTCTTCCATAGACTAAGAGCAGGTGAACAGACTGCTACTCATTTATTGCATTTATTTCCTTGGTAGCCTCACAGTGCTTTCCCAGACTGCTTATTAAATGAAGGCTGTATGTTATTACTTTTTCCTTACTTTGAGAAGTAGCTTTTAAGTGTGTGTTCCCTTCTCAACAGCAGGGTTTGCTGCCTCCATGAGTATCCACGTTGAGTTACTTTGCCCTTGTGGCAGTAGTAATTTCCCACTGCCCCATCAGCATCGCAATGTAGGTTAGGAGAAACCCTGCACCAACAGGACCGGAAGCAATAAATGAGGTTGAGCTCAGAAGAGGAGAACAATTCAAGGAGTTGGTGTGGTCACAGGAAGGATAGAGCCAGGAAGAAGCATGAGTCAGGCTGGTGATTGTCGCTGGTCTTTTCATACCAGCTGGACTGCAGGGACAGAAGATTGAGTCAGAACTGCCTGGTCTGAGGTCTGGACAGCACAATGGATGAAGAACTTCCTTAGGTTCAGAGCTTCCTGTGCTCTTCCTATATGGGAACCTTGGTGATCAGCACCTTATGAGTTGTGGTCAACCTGTTTTCCAAAATGCTACCGTGGTAGAGTTAGTTCTGTAGTGCTGGTTGCACTTTTGCGAGACCAGTAGTCAGGGATGTGATCGGTATTTGGCATTATCATCTGTGATCATCACCTACAGCGAAGTACAAATTGTAAATTGTAAAAACTTGTTAAAGGAAGGGGATTCTGACATGGAATCTTAGGAAAGTTCTCTACTTGGAAATCTATCATCCATGTTTTTAGTGCCAATAAAATTAAAGTGTTGTTTGAATTAAATTTTAAGTCCTCTTGTACAATCTTTTTAATTTAGTGACAGGATGTAATAACCTTTAGGTATGAGAGTGAAAAATAGACATGAAGCATTTTATTAGTCTAGAAAGGGGTTAAAAGGAACAACTCGTTTTGTATTCTAAGTGTTCTACAAAGCTTTCTGCTCCACCTACTTTCCACACTAACTGTGGAAAAATTACAGAATGCTGATTGTGTTGTCTATTTCACAAGTCAAAACAAGATACAGCAAGCTAAAGGATCAGTGTCCTAAGATTGCTTTCACTTTCTATGTCATGAACATACCAAATATAAGAAATAAGAAGCCCCTGGACGGTTCCTCATTGGAGTTTGTGTGAACAGATTCACTTTCACTTTTGTGTGCTTTGTAATAAGTTAGTGACTGCTGAAGCAGAATGATTCAATTAACCTTGAAGTTTGATTATTTGAAAATAAGTTATTATAAAAACCTTGAATGTATAAGTTCTGACAAAGTAGAAAGTGAAAATTGTCCACTTGCTCTGTTGTCATACATAAAGTTCACAGTGGTCATGTCCTAAAATCTAGAGTTTCTCCTCTACTTTATGAATAAATTAAGAGACTTGTTTTTAATGTAACTTGTAAAAGACTTGTAAAATGCTCTGTCATTAAAGTGATTTGCTTTATTTAATTATATGTTCATTATTATTATTAGAGAAGTTTGTCAGAATGTGTATTATTTTAACTGACTTCTGATTGTTTTTAGAAATATAGCTAAAACTGCATACTGTTCTTACTGTTTGTTGGCTTTATAAGAAAATGCAATCTATGTACAGTTTTTGGGTAACTTACTTTTTCAGTAGCATTTCGTGTTTTAGCAGTTCATGAGCCTGTCCTGTTATTCTTCTTGACTTAGATAACACTTGCAATTATTACTGAACTCAGTGACATTTTAAGATTATGTAGTTGTAGGGGAGATGTGTTTTCTTTTTTACTCAGCCTCCCTTCCACTATGGAGATGTAAGGCTTAGGTGTTTCGTCTTTGAGCTTTCTAGTATTTTAACCAGTAGATTTAGGGGTTTCTTCTCTCCCTATGCTCCAAATTTTGGCATAGTGATTTGCAGTAATATTACTTTGTGCTGCATACATTACTAGATCTAGAATCTGCTTCTGATCCTCATAATTACCTTTTGAGGGAGATGCTGTTATTTCAAATAGATAGAGGTACAGAAGTATATGTAAAAATAGACATTTAGAAAATATAATTAACTTTTAATTTAAACAGTTATTAAGGATGGAGTAGACACTTGAACCCAGATCTCTGTTGACCTCAAAGTTCCCTAGCTCTAAATCTGTGTTCTGCTGCCTGATGCATTGTTCTTTTATCCACTTCCTGGAAGTGAATTGTCCAGTTCACCTGTGGTTCTGCACACTGAGAAGATACCAGAAAATGGAGCACAGAGAGTTGGGAGGAAACAGACAATAAAGAAACAAATATAAACATATTATGTTACCAGTGCTAGCCATGGCAATGAAGAAAACACTGGAGGAGAGGGATGTAGGGAGTAGTATGCTTGCTAGTAAAACTCATCATGGGGCAAAAAAGGTACAAAAATGGGCATTATGAGAAAAAGAAGAAAAATAGATCAGACTTTCTGTAGAGTTTCAGATCTTAATTGCAAGGGTGATTTTATTGACAAACAAAATAAAAGTTTGAAGGCTGTCAGCCTACAAACTGGATAGGCTAATTGTTTTTATAGCTCACTAGGCAGTATGACCAACCAGAAAGAAAATGTGAGGGTGGTCAAGGTTTGTTGAAAGCACCAACAGTCAATTTGTTCCTGAGTTAGAATATAAGGCAGATATAACAGTTGTGGGACATTTTCTTCTGAAGTTTTCCTTTTCTGTAGGAAATACTGTTTCAAAACTATATAACAAAGAAGTGCTAATTATCAGAGGTTTTTTCTTTTATCCTTTTGGTAGTTCCCACAAATGAATATTTTAAGATTCAGAAGCAAAGTCTCAAAATTAAAACATTAAGAATGGATGTTATGACCATTCATTATCTGTAAAATATTTTTTTCTGGAGAGTAGACAAAAGCACTTACTCTTTGCCATTCGTAAGTTATACCTTCTATCAATGACTGTTGTCATGAATATTGATCTGGCACAGATGACATCTCAGCATCATTCGCTTTGGTTTAATTCTTTAGTAGTTTCTGTCAAGTTCATAACTGCTTTCATATCACACATACACATTGTGTTTATAAGAAAAAGGGGGGATCAAGGAAAAGAACAGTGACATTAAAAAATCCCACAAGAACAAAAAGACAGACAAATCAAAGGCACCTTGAGGGGATGGGATGGGGAGGAGGGACTGGAATGAAGGCAGAAAGAGCACAAGAGACGGTGATCAGGTGCACTGGTGAAATGGTGGTGGGAAATGGGGACCACAATTGATGTCAAATATATATAAATAAATTAATAATAATAATGAAAAGGATGGAGAAAGGATTTCCCATTTCTCCCCACCAGCTAGACTGAAAAAACATCCTGACCTCTTTCTGACCCTTATCTTTCTCCCACTCTGCCCACTCATTAGCCTGATAGCCTAACAGAGACAAGCAATCCAGTGAGACCTGGGACATCTAATCCTGTGTAAGGCCTCGCTTCCTAAAACATCATCTAATCTATAACACCAGAGTATTACTGTTTTCATTATTTGCATTCTTATTTTAGAGAAAGCTGGAGGAATTTGGTTTTACAGAACATATTTACACTATTTTCAAGTGTTTGTTTAGAAGATTGAACTAGTTCTTTCATAGTGATCTATTACTGAGTTTGAAAGGGAATTTTTGATCTTAAAAACTTATGAGCAAATCTTAATTCCCTTCTGTTTGTAATATGGCATGCTATCTTGTATCATTTTATTTAGAATGTTTATCATAGTTACAGGAAAAGTTAAATACTCTTGTCAGAAAACAGATCAGTGGTTTCTGTGAACTTCGTGTTGGTAATTTTGTTCCTTGCAAAGAAATATAATTTGTCTAATGTAGTGACTGTGGTTTTTACTTAAAAGGAAGCAGTTATCTTCCACTAATTAATATAGACGTTGTACCTTTTTGCCCCTTCTTCAAAATTCAATACCGGTAAATGTGTATCAAACTCTTAATGAATTGCTAGTTCTTGGGAGCCATCCCTGCTTTTTGTGTCGATATCTTTTCTTTTATTTGGAGGCTAAGATTTTAAAATACCATGAAAACTTGGTGTAGAAGCAAGTTGTGCTTTTGCTCACGACTTGGACTATGAAATGAACTTGGTAGTTGAACTTGGTAGTTGCCAGCCCACTAATTGGTGAGCTCAGTGAGAAACATGAAGAATTAGAGCAGGCCACTCCTGCCTTAGAGTGAGTATTTAGGGAGTAATTCATACTTTTCATACAGTAATTTTGCTATTTGTTTGAGCAAACAAAACATTTTAAAAATAAGGAGAGTCAGTATAATTAACAAATAGATGAATGTATCTATATTACAAGCTGCTCAGATGAGAGGCTAGATAAAGAAGAGATCATCGAAAGCTGAAGTAAGGCTTTCAGAAGTTTGGAAACTTAAAAGAATTTCCATGAATTAAGTGTTCTTAGACTTAACTTTCATCACCTGCCTTCAACAGTAGAGCCTTTTCTTATGATGTGTTGTAGTTGTATAGCTTTTAAATTTATGGAAACTGGAAAAAGTAAATAATTGAATTCATATACTGTCATGTGTTTGATGTCTAAATAAATTTTAGAATTACATATGCTTTTCTCTTTACCTCAGTAGTATTTTGTAAAAATTCCAAATTTGGAATTTGAGTATTGTGGTGAAGTCCTTCTGAAAGCATCTGAAATGCTTGCTTTATTTATTAGTTAATTCCAGAATTTAAAGATTTGCAGGACATATTTATGGCCATATTTGTGGGTGGATGCCCAGAAAACCACCCTACCATCTTGGAAAGGCCTGACAAACTGCATAAAATTTACCAAGTTGGAAAACACATGTG
Organism: Galemys pyrenaicus; assembly: GCA_019455555.1. Lineage (NCBI taxonomy): Eukaryota > Metazoa > Chordata > Mammalia > Eulipotyphla > Talpidae > Galemys > Galemys pyrenaicus. The sequence goes on along the minus strand of JAGFMF010011830.1, from coordinate 4,489,907 downwards.
CCATTTCCCCGCATTCTTCGTTTCTTGTGCCTTGGCATTCTGCTATTTTTTACTCCTATTTTACAAATCCTATGGCAGCATAAGAAAATCAAGTCAATAGGATAATAATGAACATTTAAGGATCTTCATTTAACACTTTCCTTATTTTTGTGTCTTTTAATGTCTGATGTGGTAAAGAGCTTGTGCTTGGATGTTTCTCCGTCTCAGCATTTTTGTCCATTTGTCCTTTATTCTTTTTATGAGCTATCTTATAAATGGTACCAATTCATTACAGGCACCTCACTGTGACTTTTCAATATCCTCATCAACAACCAAAGTGGATTAAATGGCATGCAACCTTAGTGACTTGAGTTTTAAAAATTGTAGTTGGTCTTTCAAAGCATGTTTTAACTCAAACTTTTTATACTAGCTGGAAGTGAGGAACTATTGTAAAATCTAATCTCTGCTTTTAAGGTGGGAGATTATGATACTAATCTGTCTAAATGAGTATGGGTTATTGCTTGTGACTCACCTCTGAGAGGCTTTTTATGTACATTTTTTCCCCCAGATGTAGCAGACAAGTATATGGCATGAAGTGAAACCTTGGGGGCCTTCTTATCTCCATGTCTCAATTGAAAGCGCCAGTCATGTGTGTACTTACTTGTCTAAAAGTGTTGGTAAAATTTCCTCTTTTTTGAACCAACAATTTGCACATTAAAAAATAACATTTTAAACTCCTATTTCAAAAAAAAAAATCAGTTTTGAAAAATAGATGGAATTGTTTCAGGTGAAAACATTACTTGACCTCTACTAGTCAATGAATGCTAATGATGTATAACAGATTACTTTAGTATTACCAGCTGTTTGTCCTCATTAGCCCACCCAAGAGGGTGAACTTCATGCAAGTAGGGGTGGTGTATGTCCTGTTCACCCCATGTCACTCACAGCAATATTGGCAATCGGGCACTGAGTATATGTTGGAGGAATGAATGTTAGAATATGTGAATCACAAATCAGTTCCACGGAATAATCATGTCAGTAAAAATTTCAGGCATTGTTCAGTGATTTCTACAACACTTAAGCCAACTTTAGTGAATGCTAGCCTAAAGATATAATATAAATGTGTTTGGTAAACCTTTTTTATGTTGTTATTAATTAGAATTCAACTTTCAGAATATATGTACGGGAACTACATGTGAGGGGAGAAATCAAATACTGCCTCAAAATTAACAGTGATGTAAGAAAATAAATATTAAAAATACCTGAAATTTATTTTTAAGCCAAGTTTTCTAAGCACCACATAGTGGGATTCTTGCAACACAGGCCATTTTCCTTGTTTACAATGATAAAACAGACTTTGTTTAAGCTGAAATGTTTCAAGTCTGTGAACTGTACTGAGCACACACCCTGCACATTTTGCCTTCTGGCCTTTGGATTCCTTACCTGCAGTGCCCCACCCTCTCAGTAAAATGTGAGGCTCTTATCACATCTCCTTCCATCACTACGCCTCAGGTAGCTTACCTGCCACACAAGATTTTAGCCTGCATTGTACAATTTTTGTATGCAATTATATTATTTTGCTTACTCTTGTTTTATCACTGCCACGGTGTTTCTCTTACAAGGACAATGGACGTGAACTATCTCAAAGGAAAGAGAAGCATGTAAACTACATTTACTATGTATTTGTGGTTGGGGGACTATGAGTATTTTTCTTAACATGATATTTACTTATAAGGAATAGTGAATTTGCCTAACTTAATAGACTTTAATCATGGTGGAATATCCACAATTGTTTTTATTTGTAAGACATAATATACTTCTAACCTAGTACTGTTTTTGATGGGGAAAATATAAAAACTATTCAATTAAAATATTGTCATTTAAATGCTTAATATTCAGGATGTGGGGTGTAGGGTAAATGAAAAAGTATCAGGCTTTTCTACCCTCCCACCATTGGTGTAATGATGGACACCTGAGGCCCTGCACACATGCCTAAGTGGGCATGTGCAAGTGGATGCACCTGGGCTTAGACACAGGCATAGAAGGACAGCGTCATGAAGACACCAGTAGAAGAGCAAAAGACAAGCAGAGAGAGAGAGAGAGAGAGAGCCCAGACATCCCAGACTGCTCAGACAGTGAAAATGCATCAGGAGCTAGGAGGCCTGCCAACCTCCTGGCCCTCCGGCAACCCTGCCTACTGTGTACCTGGTTGCCTCTCATAATAAAAGCATAAAAAGCCACCGAGGGCTCCAGGACTCCTCTTTCCTTGACCCATCTGCCAGAATTATCAAGAACTTGCTCTGTGCCCTTGCTGGCACCACATGAGGGAAAAAACATTTTCCACTTAGGGCAGATTACATTTTTTTAGTAATTTTAATTGACAGAGGGTTTTCCCTTAATCAAATCTACAGTCCATTCCTAATGTATACAAACTAAATAAATGTATGGGCATAATTCCATAAAACAATCCTTCAGGTTTTTGGTTATATATCATTAGGTCTCTTTTTTCACAGACAAGGCAAAACCACTTGGGACATCTTTACTACACTTGACTCTCTGTACTACCATAACTACTTATCCAAATTCCACCCTTCAGTTGGCTTGTCTGCAGCATTGTTCATTGATAGCTAACTATTTTCTATTTCAAGCTTTCACTTTGACAATGTGATAATCTGTTTCATTTTTGGAATATAAAAGTAGCACTTCCTCAAATCTTATAATAAATAATGATCCTAGAAAGCCAGTGTTTTAAATAGATTTGATAATTTGTTTAGTGTAAAATCATGTTTCTTACATTGCTTGGAATGGGGAATCTCAGGGAACACCTTTAATTGTGATCTTTTATTATTTTCAAACACCAGCAACTAATGTTTGCTATTTATTTAATGGTCTCTTGGCATTATCCATTTTTATTACTGTTGTACAGATGGGGATCTAGGCTTGGTAAAGTTAGGTAATTTGACCAAGTTTACCGACTTATCCAGAGAGAATGTTGGAATAACATCCAGATAGCGTGACTTCAACTCTGCTACTCTAAAGCATGTGTTTTGTCCTGCAGAATCTTTGAACAGTTTCTCTTGTATTAATTCAGTCTGCTCTGAGTGCCTGATGCTTTGTAAAGGTGCTTCTTAAGGTGCATAGTCCCAAGAGGACCAAGCCTGGGGTGAGTAGAATAAAGGGCTGTGAGTATGTAACTAGGAATGGTAGCAAGTCAGAAAATCCTTGGAATTCAGATCATGTTAAATGTAACCTTAGTAAAGGGGCACAGATGGCTCAAAAACTATGGGAGTTTTCAGAGGGTGAGGTAGAAATGCTTTTAGTGTTCACAGTTGGAATCTGATTGCAACATCTGTTTTGCACAGCATTTGTCATGAAATTTCCTTTCTTTCTGTAGCCTGCTTATAAATTGTAATAGGCTAAAATGGATAGGTTAACTCAGTCAAACTGGCTATGTTTAATGTCACTTCAGGTGTGGGGGAGGGTGATTAAATATTCAGAAATTTACCTGGTTTAATAATAATTATCTCTTGTTGAATGATAAATTATTGAAGAACTTGAAATTATCTTTACATATAACCTCATTACTACAAAAAAATCCATATAGTCTTAAAGTAAATGGTACCATAGAACATACCCCAACTTCCTTATTTTCCAGCTGATAAGACTCAAAGGTCATATTGCATGCAGCTAATAGTTGCACCTTTTATCCTTTCCGCCTTATCTCATTGTTTCCGTGTGTGTGTGTATGCAGTTGTTTTTAATTTAGTTTTTGTCCTCACTATTAAACTCATGAAGTCACTTTACTCTTGTGTCAGTATTTGGTGTATGTACTATTGGAGGCAATGGGAATATCTTTAAAGACTTAAGACATATGAAACATTTGCTTTGTGCTGGGCAATTTTTACTCAGTCTCAACCATTGCTATCAGTGCCATGAGAACAGATTGTTATTGTCATCTTTGTCCTCGTCCTTGTCACTGTGCTAGAAGTGGAAAGACTCAAGCTTCTCATCTTCAAATGGTAGATGTAGGTTTCAAATCTTTGCCTAACTTCCAAGTAATCTTTATTTTGCAACAAGGAAATGAAGTGTCAATTCTCATCCAAACAACTGTGGCTGACTGCAGTGGTGTTTGCAAGATCCAAAACCTGCCTCTGGACCTAGTAGGAAAGACGCAGTGTTTGTTGTTGTCTCCTGTGGCCATGAAATGAGATCAGAGAACATGTATGTGACATATAAGTTGCCAGACTCACTGTTTGTCCTAACATAGCAATCTTAGTTTCACAGCATAGATACCTCAAATTTTAAGTTTTTGTGGGATGGTAGAGGTGTAGGGTTGATGATCAGATTTTGGAAAACCAGCTCATATTAACCAAATTTACAGAATTCTGTCTTCGTGAGTACTAATACCAATTCAGTAATTTGCCTCTTTGGTATACTCATATGTATCTGTTTAATGGGGATTTACTTTATAGGTAACTCTTTTTTTTATTTTGAGTGTTTTAGCCTGTAGTTGAGGGCATGAATATATCTAACCTCATCTTAATTTTGTACATTTCCCCTATAAAGAGCTTGTAGCCTTCTGGTGTTCTTATTGTAACAAGTACTTCATTGCAGCAATCTGGAACTACAACTTACTGCCTATTGAGGTAATCTGTATGAAGTGCAATTTATTTCAAACAAGATACAGGTCTACCATTGTAAACTCAGATAATTGTCTGAAATAATTCACTATCTAGAGTTTCAGTATCAAGAAGATTGTCATTTGGAAGTGAGTGTCTTAACTGTTTCTTTGTGATTGTCTGTTCATGCCTTATTTCTGTTGTCCTGCTTTCCTCCCCATATCTATTTTTTTGTTATCTGTTATTAGACTCTAGCTATGTCTTCTCTCTGTCCTTTTTGCTCTTTCTGTTCTGTCACTTCTTTCTCACTTGTACTACCATATTTTTCAGGATGTTTTGATTCTAAGTCTCAAGTATATTAAAAGGTATTTACAAAATACTTTTGAAATGTAGAGAATGATTCATATTACTAAGTTTTTCTGTAAACCAAATACTTTGAATGGCTTCTTATTTTGGTTCATAGTTCCTAATTCATTGTTGATTTTGTGTTCCATGTATTTCCTCTTTCACAACATTTTGATTGTTGGTTGGTGGTACTTTGCCATCCTTTACCAGTGCTGGACTTAACTACGATTTGGGGATCTTTACCGTGGGATTACTTGCACCCACACTCTTTATTGACACTTTTGAGGTGTAAAAATATGGCTTTGTGAGTAGCTGGAATAATTCAAGTTATCACCACAAATGATAGACCAATAATACTTTACAAAATTCATGTCATATTTATAATAACTGTCATCATTATACTGAAAGGTAAATGGGGGGAAAAGAATGCAAATTATGGGTGAGCACATAAAATTAGAAAATTGTAGTAATGATTATACTGTTGCAGGGTAACATTTGTTCAGCCAACCAGCCATCAGTGAAGTCCTGCTATTTGCCACGTACTTTTGTAGGTACTTTCAAAGCTGCAAAAATGTGAGAATGTATTCAGCAATCATCATAGATGAACTTACTTATTTCACCTGTCACGTGAATTAAGAGATGAACAGAGAAATATGATTATGAATGAGATTATATGTCCCTGTTATAGATAAATATCACGTTTGATAACCAGTTCTGTTTTCTTTAGGAATATAGCTTCTTTGGGGGTGGGGGGAACATAGAATTTTGGAGAAAATATTCTGGTTTTATGAGTTATAGGTAACCTCAGGTCCAATGGAAATAACTAGGGTCGTAAGGACTAAAATCAAAGCTCGTGTAACTCTTGATTGCAACTTAAAATATCTGCTCCCCAACATATGCATTTTGTGCTGTATGGAAAGTGGTAGTCATAAAATTTATGAATTTATTTTTATTTTTATACTACATTACATCTAATATAGTATAGAGAGCCTATAGAGAGCAAATGGTTATATAAAATTTGACAAAAGCAAATCACTGGTTTGATAGACTTATAAATGAACTTGAAATGACTGATTTTGTTATTTGCTTTTCAACTAGAATGCTTGCATACAGACTTCAAAGTTTTTGTTTTCTGTATTTTAATTATAACTCAACTTCTATACAATCATCTCAAGATATTGTACATGGTACTGCTAAAAAGTATGTTGGTTGAACTACTCTATTGAGAATAATGTAATTGTGGTGTAGATGACAGTCTATTTCAGATTTCTAAATTTACTTTTTCTGAACATTAAATTTATTCCAAGCATTAAGGATTGATGATAGAATTTGGGATTTTCTTTTCTAAACATCTACTCCTCTAGTCTAGCAGTGAGGAGTTACATAAGAAACCAGTTTTGTAGGTGAATCACAGATGGCATTAAAAAAATTGGTGTTTTTCTTGTTACCTTAGGTCTATAGATTTAATGAGTTTAAATTATTCCTTTGGCCTCATCCCGAGTGGGTAACCTAATTCTAATGCCCTGGTGAATGGTTTCTGTGGCTACCATGTTGCTAAGAAACCTGTTATGCTATCAAGTTGCCTTGGTGAAGCAATGGTGCCTTAGGTCTCCTTAGCACTGCTGAGAGGTGGTTAATCAGAGCTGGGAAGGGCTACATAGCTTTTGTTTCCCAAGTTATATAACTAATTTTTCGCCAGGAAGGAAAACAAACCTGAATTGGTAAAAACTGACATTAAAAAAAGTCCAACTTACTTTTTAAATCATGACCTTTAGTTATTTTAAAAAAGTTGTGATCTAAAATACAAAGCTATTCTTACTAGTATTATAAGTTAGAACGATTTATATATTGGATAATATGTATTTCTCCATCTTTGCATTCTATTTTTATTATTTTAGAGTGATTCTTAGCAGTGCACTTACAGTGTAGAGATGAGTGTTTGAATTGAGATTATGAGGGAAAGAAATGGGTGAAATTACTATAGTCACTGGTATAAATTGTTCTTATTGTTAAGCGACTTAAACATTTTATTAAAAAAGGAAACAAATGGTACACTAAGTAGCATTCTATTTAAAATGTACCCAGACTTGTTACTAAGTTAAGAATTCTGTGCAGGTAGGGTCCTGGCTCCATTAGGTTTGCTGCATGTGGGAAGGTTTCTGTCTTAGATAAGGTTGCCAATCACTGCAGAGTCTTCAAGAGTTCCCCAATACATGTTAATATTTGAATGGATCTGAGAATTTGTGCTGTTTATCATTTTGGATAACTTGGGCTTTTCTTCATGTTATTTTCTTCTAACATCCACCTACATTTTGAATTACTTTCATGTCAAATGGAGCATGCTAAAGGGTTATTCCCATTTTGACACCAGTCTCCTTTGAGTATTGCCAGTTGAATCAGCAGCCATCCTTAACACTGGGGTGAGCTTGTTAAACATTCTGGAGTGAGCGCAAGCAGTGCTCCAGAAGCAAGACTGGGTTCAATTTTGTGTCTTCTGCCTCAATCCTTTTGACCTGAAGTGAGTTACATAATAATGCTAATCCTCAATTTCCTCAACCATAAAAGAGGGATGATAACAGATTCTTCCTCAAAGAGTTGTGAAAATTAGATGAGAAGATGTGGCATCTTTGATATGACTTCTGGCACTTTCTGTGAGCCTTTGTAAATGTAGAATGTTAAATATATCATAGAGGACTTTTTTAGGGGAACTGAGAGTTGTTCCTTAAAATCTTAAAGTTTAAGTAGTTGGCATTTGACTAGGCCTCCTACAGAATACTTTCTATTAGTGGGAAGGATGTTCAGATCAAATTTTTTTTTATTATATGCTTTACTTTTTATAACATTTCTATTTTTTTCTTTTGAATTTGTGGTTGAGTATTCTGGATGTTAGCCTTAACTCTTGGTCTCTCTGGGGCCTTGTCTCATCCTCTGTAAAGGAGGGTTGGGGTGGGATGTGGCTATGCCTCATTCTGTGATCTGAACTCTTGGATTGTGTGCTGAGACATTTCATACTCAACAGAAGAAGGGTGTCTAGAGTTTGAGGGTAGCCTTAAAGTCTTATAAAATCAGAAAGATAGCATTTCACTTTCCTCTTTTCCCTATTCTTAGAAGGTAATGAGGCAATAAGTAGACATTATATTTGTGTTTGGGTTAAACATGTTTCAAAATATCTCTTTCATCTTTTAAAACAACCTTAAATTTCTAGAATTTTGCAAGCATGAGATGTCCTACAGCACTTATTGGCTAAAACCTACTTACTTTTAAGAAATAATTTGAATAGAACAAAAAACTTTGTATTTGAATAGTACAAGTATAATTTCAGTAGTACAAAGAACCACTGGAGAGTAAATTGGACACCTGATACTCATTAACCCTGAATATTTTAGTTGTGGTTCCTTATAAAAAAGAATGGTCTCTTTTGGATCAGTGTTTTTCTGTCCTTTGGGTTCCCCCATGTTTATTGCATCACTATTTATAATCGGTAAGACCTGGAAACAATCCAGATGCTCAAAAGTAGATGACTAGATCAAGAATATGTGGTACATATACACAGTAGAAAGTATTCAGCAATCAAAAATGATAAACTAGTGCCATTTATAGAAACATGGATAGAGCTAGAAAGAATTATATTCAGTGAAATAAGTCAGAAGACAAAAGAAAAATATCAGATGGAGGAATGTAAAGGAACAACTATAAAAAAATAATGAGAGCTCAGGAAATGAACAGTCACAGCAAAAACAAACAAACAAAAAATACAACAAGAACAAAAGGACAAAGACAAACCAAAGGGATCATGGGGGGGGGGGGAGGTGGGGGGCGGGGAGAGGTTGGTAAGAGACCAGAGACAAGGATGAGGGCAGAAAGAGCACAAGGGATTGAGGTGATGGTGCACAGGTGAAATGGTGGTGGGAATTCCCTGGGGACTACAAATGATGTCACATATAATCTTAAAAAAAAATTCCAAATATAAGATTCAATAAATTTTCCTTCCATGATTTAAAAAAAATTTTTAAAAAAGAATGGTCTTCCATATAACCACCAAAATTAGAAAATTTATGTGTATATGTATTTGTATATAATATCATATATACTCCTATATAAATAAATTCTATCATCTAATTCTCAGATCTCATTTTGGTTTCACCAGTTGTCCCCAGAAGAACCTTTATAGCAGAAACATCCAGTGCAGATCACATCTGGCCTTTATTTAGTGTTTCTGTTTAATTTTTTTTAAACAGGGGCTGTTGTAGTCTTTCCCAGAATTGTGACTTTGATACTTCTGGAGATTACAAACTAGTTATTTTAGAGAATATTCTTTTTTGTTGTTGTTGTCTCTAGTATGTCCTCATAGTTAGGGTTAGTTCTACATCTTCAACAGGACTATCACAGACGTGATGTTGCGTTCTCATGATGTCCTCTCAGGTGTTTCTGCTTTTGATTTGTTCCATACTGATGATGGCCAGTTTGATCAATTGACTAAGGTAGTATCTTTCAGTCTTCTTCATTGCAGACATTCTCATTTTCCCTTTGTAATGAATAAATATTTTGTAGGAAATACATTGAAATAATTAAAATAATATCAGCATTTGACTTATTCCTTTATTCGTGTAGTATAGACTCATGGCTTGACTTTACTTTCTGTGGATTGTAATCCACTACAAATACTATTTTGAACCTCAAGTAAAGTTTCTTTGGGCGTGCCTTTGTCAGTTCAACATGTTCCCATTGTTCATTGAATATATCTTTACTGGTGCAAAAAATGTTCTAGGCTCATCCTGAAATTTTTTAGGCCTCATCATTGCCTAGTTCTGGCTTACTGACCATTTCCCCAGGAAATCCTGGTTCCCTTAAGTAGAGAATGATGTTTGGAAGCCATGATCTGGCTGATGTGTATGTCCATTGGGTTTGCACCACTCCAGTGTTCTGAGTGAACAGAACTGGAAAATAAATACTTGATTGCATAGACATGCATCCTTCTGCCTTCACATAGATATACATAGACATAAAACATGTACATGCACCTTTTTTTACATTGTACTCTACATATTGAAATCTTTTTGTTTATGCTGATTCTCTCTTTTAAACAAATGATAGAAGTTTGGGAAGAATTCCAAGAATGTTGGGGATTCTTAATGGGAGGGTTATGATCCCTAAAAGAACATTTTTCCTCACTGTTTTTTTTAAATTTATTTTTAAAAATTTACATCCTTTTATTTTTTCACAGGGTAGGATTTCTCCCCTCAGGTGTGGTCACCATAGTTTTCCCACCATCCAAGCACTCGAAGTCCTCCACCTTAGTCCATTGTGCTTTCCCCTCCTTTATTTTCTTCTCTCCACTTTCCCCTCCCTTCCTAAAAGCCTTAGATCTATGCTGTGCTTTCAACGATTGGTCTCAATTCTCTAGATTCCACATATAAGTGAAATCATCCAGTATTTATCTTTTTCTTCCTGGTTCACTTCACTTAGAATAATCCCTTCCAGCAGCAGATCCATGTTGCAGCAGATGGCATGAATTTATCTTTTTTGATCTCTGAATAGTATTCCATTGTGTATGTGTACCATATCTTCTTGATCCACTCCTCTGCTCTGGGGCATTTAGGTTGCATGCTGATACTCTGGATTCTTATCCAACCTTTTTCATTACTGTAAAGCTCATTTCTATAGCAGTGAGGAGTCTGGCTCCCTGTCTATGTAACCATCTTCCCCTGTGGTAGCTGCTGGGCACATACCAGCTAGCCTCGATGCATACTTTCCTTGCTGTGCCCAGATTGTGTGCCCAGTGCCAGACTGCCACAGTGGGTGATGCTGTCTCAACCTGACTGTGTTTGGCCACCCCTTTATGTGGACACTCCATGTAGGGCTATCTCCACACCTGGCCTTTCCTTTCATCAGTTCTCCCTCCCCATGTCCCACTAATCTCCAAACCCTGAGATGCCTCCCTTGGATAGGGAACAGGAAGAGGAAGTCAGTGAAGTTATTTTCATGTTTTTAATATAACAAATGAAGTAGTGGTAAGTGTCAAGAATATTTTATTTTTGAGAACATTATAATAATCTTATCTAAGAAAAGGCTACATATATATTGTAGTTGTCATTTGAGAGTTTAAACAAATCAGAGCAATGATGTTTATATTTCAGGCTATATCTGAAAAATTGATAAAAACAATCTTGCAGCTTGGGGAGAGGTTTGGAGCATTTTAAAAAGTGACTGTCCTTTCAAAAATGTACCTAAAGATCTTTACCCTTTATTTAATTTTAGTAAAAGTGCAAATTTTGTGGCAGTTGTTGCCAATGTAACCACTGCCCTTTGCATATGTGTGTGTAAATTACAGTTTGAAAAGCACTTTTTATCTAAAAACAACTTATTGGACTTGTTTGAACAAGGCTTCAGAGTTTTATACTTATGATACCTTATGATTTGTTTCTTCTACCCGTGTGAATAATTGGGCCAGGCATGTTGTCAGAGTTCCCACCCAGCCACCGCTCCAAGGGCTCCCACAGTGAGGTTCTCTTAGCAGTGGAAACCCATTGTGGATGGAGTTCTGACTAAGGGCCCTCTCGAGATAGCCCATGCTGGGGTGAGGGGTGGGGATGGTGGGAAGCACAGGGTGCAGTTTTTCCTATCCTAATTCTGGCAGCTCTCCAGATCCTTAAGTGTCTGAGATTTTTCTCATTTCTCCCTTTAAATAATTTAACACTACTACTTAGATAATGCTCGGGAAGTGGGTATGTGGGTGGATGGGTGGGTGGGTGGGTGGATGGGTGTGGGGTAAAGTTTGGGCCTTTTAGTTAGCTTCAGCTGTGCTCTTCTGTCACTTCTTGCTTTGAGGGTGACCTTGCTGTAAGGTAAATCTATTCATACCTCTAGAGGATTTCCCTATCATGAGTGTTTCATTTCCCTGTGGTTGTCTGAGTAAGTCAATAGGGATCTTCTTTCAACCTTACTTTTTTTGCACAAACAATGACACTATCTTTAGTCATCCTCATCAGTTTTTCCCCTTGCAGTGATAGCTCTTTGACAGGTATTAGAGTCCCCCTCATGTCTTCATCATGGGGTTGCCAGATTTAAGCAAATGATAGAATGCCCATGTAAAGTTGAATTTTAGATAGTTAAAATTTTAGGTATTCAATAAATAACTTTTAGTGTGTTTCTTATGTATCCATTTAGAAACACATGAACAATTATGCATCTGAAATTCAAGTTCATATATCCTAAGTGTGTCTTTTACTGACAACCCTACTTCATGCATTTTCATATGACGCAATAACTTGGATACATGTTATACTTAGAATAATATGCATGTGTGATCAGTTCTTAAGAAACTGGCAGCCTTCCTAAACCCTTTAGTGGATGAGAATTTGAGGTTTGCTCTTAACCCTCCTTAATAGGCAACTAGACTGAAAATCACATTTGCTGGATTCCCAGGCTAAGTTATGTTAGTCATCTTAAGGTCGGGGCTTGAATTATAGCATTAGAATTTCTAATTAGCCTTTTCCCCCCTCTCTCGCTCTTTAATGAGAGTTCATTTTGTTCGTTAGAAATTTGGACTCTGATACATTCAGAGAACCTTTCCCCTTCACGCATCAAAAAAGATAGCTATATGAGGTTGTATTTGCAAACATAGGGGGAAACAAAATTTTTATAAAGCAATGCCTTCCACCTTGCATTGTCTTTTATTTGGTCAGTATTTTCTTTTCATGTTCTACAAGGGGACCAGAGAACCCCATGTAATAGAAGTAAAGATCTCCCCTTCTCTCTGTTAACTACTTTTCATATCCTCTGCCTCACTTGAATCAATGGACCGCTCTTTTGTAAGGGCACGTGGTTATTATACTAACTTCCTCACTTAGGAGTTTTTCAAGTTGAACTATTTATTAGGTACCTTCTTAAAGGATAAAGAGTTTGCTTTTCTTTATGAAGTCTTAGGATTGTCTTGTTAACTTACTCATTGAACAACTAGAAACCTGTTGTGGCTTTTGTTAGCTCTGTCATTTTCATCTAAGTTTCTTGACCCCTGGAAGAGATGATTTGAAAGCACATTTATAAGTTGGATTCACATTCATGATTTGGCTTAAAAAGAATCAGTTATTATTTGAGTCTTTTTAATGGGTTAAAAGCAGGATTGGCAAACTTTTTCTGTAAAGGTCAAGGTAGTAAATATCTTGCGTTGTGGACACATAGTCTATGATGCATATCCTTTATTTTTTTACAACCTTTAAAAATATGAAGCCCATTTTTAATTTGTAGACCATACAAAAACAGGTGGTGGCAAAACTTAGTTTTCCTAAGTAAGATTAGTTTTCTCTTAGAAATATATTACATAGGGAGTTTCTGGTTTTTTGAAATAATCCCTTAATTTTTGACATGTACAAAAGTGTTATTTATGGGGGGGGTAAAAAAATGAATACTTAGTAATAAGAATATGTTGATATATTCTTATGCCGTACTCACATTTTTATTTGATTTCATATTTATACTAAGTAAATTTCTTTGAAATATGTGGGAGTGAGTGCTCATATCAAGTTCATGCCACTCACATGAAGGATGTGGTGAAAGTTTAGGTAGAACTGGACATCCTATTTTTGCTGTATTTCAGAATTGACAGTTCTTAAGAAACTGCATGAACATATTATTTTGAAATCTTACAGGGCGCAAGAGCACATTCACATGCACTGAGCAGTGAGTTTGCTATTTCATTTACTCCGTCTTCTCTGTGGTGGTCTTCCAAATTGCTGATAGCATCCGTGCTTCTAAAGCACTTTAAGGAGAGACGCCCCTTTAGATTTATCATATACTGCTTACCTTTCCAGCGGCTGTGCTTGCTGATTGGGATAAAGTCGTTCAGTCACTCTTTGTCTATTATAAATGGAAATTGGGGCATTTCCCCATTCCTTTTTGCCCTCCAGATCTTTACATATGATTTGGGGCCCCAAATACAATTGTGAATTGATAGACATAGCTCCTAGGAAGGCAGTTGGGACCCACTGAATTGTGACAAAGGCATTTTGTTTAGAAGACTTGTCCCCAAGTGGTGTTGGAGACTGAAAGAAGGCCCGCCAGCGTCTGGTTCTTTCTGCTGTGAACTAATAGGAAAGCTGATGTTTGCTGAGTGGAAGCTGTGCTCACTGTCCAAACAGATCTCTGTTTGCCAACTGTGAACATATTGCTGCCTCTGTGAGGCACTCCATCATGCCTTGAATGGATCCTCTTGTGTTCAGAATTTTCTGACTCAAAGAGAGGGAGAGAAATATTTCTTTCAGACTGCAGCATTCACTGTAGCATCCATACTCTCATCAGACCTTTAGAAACCAAGCATGCACCAGAGATGCCTCTTGAGGAGAATGAGAAAGGGGCAGAGAAAAAGGAAGAAAGTAAAAGACAGACCCATTGAAATGCCTTTATTCTGGCCACTTGTGGCCAAGATTTCGTAAGCAAACCAGGCTGGCTTGGTATGTAGAAAGAATTGTGAGATTATGCCTACAGTGTCTCCTGAGCAAAATAAAACTTTTAGCACTGAGTTTCCAAAACTCATGGTTCATTCTATTCACTTACACATGCACACACCTCCCAAAGCATATCATACATTCATAATATGTTAGTAAATGGGTAATAGAGTTTTATTTCACCTGGATGATTTCTTTTAAAAATTTGATACAAAGAAGTTTTTATAATAAAGTCTACTTGTTGGCAAGATGTATTCACCATATGAATTGAGGACACAGCTCCCAAGACAAGGTTAGACATTGCTTGTAATCTTCCATTGTTTTATATTTTACAGTTTAGAAACCTTGGTTGCCTGTTGTTGGGGGAGGACTAACAGTGTTGACTGGAGTTGCAGCTGCACTAGCACATGGCATGGACAGGACACATCTATTCTGGCCTCAGTTATCATCAAATACCTGTTAAACACGGGGAAAACTTTGTTTGGCACCTTGGCGGAAACAAAAAGGGTTCTTGTAGTTGATGGGAAGGGCAGGTGTTTTTATGACTGGAAAAGTAGATTCCCATGCAGCAATAAACTCTATTTTTCTGTTAGTCGATGAGATAACAACCTTGTTTGGCCTAGCTGGTATAAATGATTTTTTTGGCTTCTACCTGATAACAAGCTTAAAATGAAATAGTTTTTGTTTTGTTAATCTATACTGTCAACCGCTTGTGTTGTTTATATATTAGCATAAATCATTTCAGCTGAATATTTTTATTTCCATCTACCTGTTGTTGGAAAATTGGAGTCTCTAATTTTACTGGTTAAAACTGGCCTGTAACAGGAATACTCAGTTAGTAGGAGGGAAAATGGCAGTAGGTGGCTGTGGTGTAATGGTGATGATCTCAGCTAAACTATCTGGTGGACCAACATGTGCTAAGCATTCTAAGCATTTTCAGCTATTAACTCACCTCTCCCTCAGTTTAATTTGGTACCATTACTTTTTATTTTCTGCATGAGCAACTGAGACACAGGGGTTTTAGTGCATGCCTAGAATTATACAACTAGTGGATCTTATAAGTGAACCTAGAAGAGTATGGCTGTGATATCTCTGTTTTAAAATCACTTCTCTATGCTTGGCCAGTTTTCAACAACTCTTGGAGTATGTATGATTTTGGAGATATATTAAAAAGTCCTCAAAATCCCAGTACTAGGAAGCTGAGATAACTTGAGAAGGATGATGTATTTGTTCCTCTTCTGTAATTGTTTTTATGACAGAGAAGGTTCCATATTTAATCCATTCTTTGATAGCTGTTACTATAAAGTGATTGAGTTATATTATGGTTTAGTAGATAGGACCAAGTAAGACTTTTTGTTCAGAGCTTTATTGGTAACTTAAAGTCAATGAATCATTACAAGGCATCTTATCATAAAATTAGGATATTTATATATACTTGTATACTATATATGAAAAAAGAAAGTTAGATATACACAACACTCTACCTCTATTTCTTTATAATGTGGTAAGAGGGGAAGAGAGGAAACATTGACAGCAGTATTTTCTATTTTTACTACTGTAAGGAAATGTGACTGTCAGATACATGATTTTTTTTTTTCCCCCAAGGCAACCATAGGGCTAATTGAAATTGGACATTTCAGGATCACTGTTACAGGAGTTATAGTTAGTATAGCTCTTAGGGCTGTTTACTAGTTACTGATCATATGGAATATTGCACCAAGTAAAGAGGACTCAAAATTTTGCATGAATCCTGCCAGGCAAGTTTTGTCCTTTATTTCTAGGAGCCCATCAGATAGTTTATTTATAAGTACACTCTACAGACTATATTCTGGAAAATCAGCTATAAAAAATAAAAAGATGGGGCCTCCCTGGTGGCGCAGTGGGTTAAGCAACGCACTATGAAGCAAACCGCAGCCGCTGCAGCACGAGTTCGATCCCTGCCGCCGGCCAGGGGGGGGGACCCACATGGCGCAGCAGACCTCTCCTGCTGTGCCCGCTGCTCCCCTCAGCAGTGTACTTCAGTTGATCTGCCTGTTCTGCTCCCCGCTCTCTGTGGTGAATCCTTTCACCGCCCCTACACCTCTGGCCTGTACCCCAGCTCTTGTATGCATAAATAAATAAATCTTTAAAAAAAAAAAAAAGATGCATATACTATATTTTGTTATTTTATGTAGTTTCTAAACATTGTGGCTGATTTAAAGATTTTTGCAAGTGGCAACGTGAAACCTATCCATCTATTTTAATATTCCTCCAAAACTAAAGTTTGCTCTAGTTTTTATTTGTTTATTCCTGGTAATTATCAATCTGTATAGTTCAGCTTAGGTCAGATACTTGGCATTTAAAATATGAACCTTCCATTTCAGATATTGATGCACTTTTTAATAAGACTATTGTGACATGAATACGTGGAAGCTAAAAAATAGGTGTCATAAAGCATCCGTGAGAGAAATTTGCCATTTCTCCCAACAGATAATAATTTAGACTTTAATTTATCATGCTATTCTAGCATCCACAGGTAGATATACTGTCCACTATCAGAAAATCGTTGTTGTTGTTTTTTTAATGCAAGTGTTTTAAGTCTCTTCCTCCTTCCAAAATTTGTGGGGAAGGGACATGGCAAAAAGTAGGTAGGAAGAAATGGTGAAAACAGTATAATTTACTTTTTAAATTTTTAGCAGAGAGTGGTATTTAGTGGTTATTGCACCCCAGGAATTAATGAGACTAAGGAGAATTTAGAACTCTAAAATGTGTGCTAAAGCAATATTTTTTAGTATGTTGAAACTTGCATTTTAGAAAACACACATTATAACACATAGCATTTTAATGCAAATCAAATTGTATTGTGTTTTAGCTGACCAAACCTTGATAGCATACTATCAGCCTGTCTAGAGATACCAAGTGTTGTTTTTTTTTTAAGTAAATATTTTGCTTTGCTAGACAGTTGTCCTAAGAGTTCTGAACTAATGGTTGTATGCTTTCAGTATATGAGGAAGTTACATTCACGCCTCATCTCAGAAATTGACTTCAATTTTATATTAAGTCGTGAAGACTGTCAGTCCCTTCAAGGAGACAGTGACTCTTTTTGTTAATTTTGGGTATTTATAAGACAAATCTAAAAATTGTTTTTTACTTAATTTAACCAAAGTAAAACGAATGTGTTGATTCCTGTAAGTAAATTACTACTAAACTTACTAATCATAAAATCATTTAATATATCTGGAGAAGACTAGCCTATCAAAAGCATAGTGTCTGAAACACATATAATACAGTGCAGAAGTTGCCAATTCTGACCTACAAGATGCTACAGTTACACTTTCCGTCTTGTAACGTCTATTATTTATTTGAAACTTACTTATTTCTTTTTAGAAAGGTTTTATTAAGATGTGTAAATGGAATCGAATTTGAAGTTAAAGGAGAAAGGAATAGAGTACATTTATTAAATGAACTACTCTCTACTCTGTAGTTATGTCTTACAAATTTTTTCGCAGGAAATAAATTTTGGTATGTGTGGGGCATTAGGATTACAACTGGATCTTTTGATAGATCTATATTGGGTTTTAATGGAAACTTTGTGATTTCTAGTGTGATTATACAACCACTGAGACAGCTCTGTAGATTGGGATTCTGAGCTTTCTGATTTCTTTCCTTTTCTTCTCAAAATGTATGCTCTATTTTGTTAATTTTAAAAAACACCTTAACATTTTTGAAATTGGCATCCATCTTGCAATTGACTGACTATTGATTAGATGTAATTAAGTGCCACTTTTTGGTAGCATATAAAATGATGTTTTATCTTATTGATAGTATTTTGTATTAGGTGAATGGTGATGTTTATGAAAATGTCACCCTTTACTCAATATGAAAAGATGAATCTTATTTTTTCACTTAGTTGAATGGTTAATTCCCCTGAGAACCTCATTAGTTGAGTATTTTATAAGTTGCTCTAACTCCCTAGCAACTTGATAACCATATAAATCTCCAGAATGAAGCAAAGAAGCAAATTCTCTCAGAGAGACGATTTCGTTTTTTAAAATAACAAAATCAAATAGAAGAAACATCTCTTAATAAAACCTTTCTAGAATATAATCTTGAGTTGTACAGGTATTTTTTAAAAAATGAAATTTAATGAAGGTCAAGTTTCTAGATGAGAGTTATAAACTATTATATTATCAACTATATATTATAAACTATTATATCCATTTTTCTTCTTGGGGATGAGAATTTAGGCAGGAGATGTTTAAATAATACCCTCAAGTTATTGATGTGTTTCACTAAAATGAATAAATTTTAGGTTGTTTTAGGGTTTAAAAAGACCTAAGTGTTCATTTTCTTAAGAGTCCACATTTTAATGCTTAAACTTTCTAGCCTGTCACAAAATATGAAAAGATAGGCTAATGAATACCCAACTGGGTATTGAGAAGAATAAACTAAGCCTTTAGGGAAGAAAATATTCTTTTTTCTGCTTCAAGGGAGAGACATGTCAGCTGAGATATTATTTGCTTTCTAGATGTGTTACCCATATGTAGACTCATTAAGCCATTATTTTTATGCACATTCGTAGAGAGTTGAAATATTGCCACTGATGTGATTGCAAGTTTTGGAACTGAAAATTAGAAAATACTGACTTGTTTTTCTGTGCTTGATCATCCTGTTAACACACACACACACACACACACACACAACCTTTGGGCTATAGTTATAAATCATAGAATTATATAATATGCAGTGAACTTTTTGTCATGACTTTGTAAGGTGATACATAAATATACCTAAAATATAACTAAATCTCTAAAGTATTTCACACAATTAACATACAAATGAATCATCATATATATGTGTGAAAATATATTTAAATAAGTATAGAGTGAATTCAAATCCCAATGTCTCTTGTGGAATTTCCAGGCACCAGATGAGTATGGGCAGCCATTCTAGATGCCAGGCAGTGATTAAAGGTGGTTGTGGTGCCAGATATGATGTGTGGTTATGTTTCAGGGATGGGTAACATTCTGAGCAGTGCCTGCTCACAGTCCTTAGTAGTTATGTACTAAAGAGGGCCAAGTGTAGTAAAGATGTCCTAAGTGTATTTGCTTTTTCTGTAAAAGAAGAGACCTAATGATATGTGTTCAAAAATCTGAAGGATTGTTCTATGGAATCATGGAAACATTTATTTAGTTTGTATACATTAGGAATGGATTTTAGATTTTTGGTTGCTAAAGGAAAAAATTAAAATTACTAAGAAATTGGAATTTGTGACATTTTGAGAAAGTAAATTATATATTACATCAAGTATTCTGACAACTTGCTAGAAATTCGGTTCAGCTATTTGAGCCTTAAATGAGGAATTGAATTGGATGACCTTTGAGATCCTTTCCACCCCCAAGGGAATTCTAGTTCTGTAAACCTGGCTGTCAGCTAAAGATTTTCTCAACTGCTCTACCTGTTTACCTATTCTTAGATTTGTAGTAACCATATCATGGTTGATCCGTATTCATGTAAATAATGCTGTAATTGCATGGGCTACTTCTTAATAGTTTTGAAATTATTATATGAAATCCTGTGATCATTTTGTTGTTACCTTGAAAGTATAATAGTTGCTTTATTATGACTAAAGCTGGAGGACTATTTCCAGCCAAATTATAATCATCTTTGTTAGTTGATATATATTCAGTTAAGTACCCATTAATGGGGTAAAATGTATGGAACTCTATTGTCTTCTCCATCTTCACTTTTAAACATTATACTGAAATTAAGACTCAGCTAGTTGGGCTTAAAGAAACTACAAATAAGATATGTTTCAAAATTGAGTGTGCTTATTTTTCTTCTTCCTTCCTTATTTTATTTTTTCTAGGTTCTTATTCCTATAGAATGCCTGCATTGAAATCAATAAAGTGTGTGGTTGGGGGTTCGGAAGGAGAGGAGATTTGGGAGCTTGTGAAAGAAAGCAGAGGCCTGGAGATTGTTTTAGAAAGCTTTCAAATCTAGGATATGCTAGGTTTGAATGTAACTAACATTTGAGGATTATAGCAGGAAGGGATTTAGGGATTGTCAGCTGACAGTTGTTTTCTAGAATCTACAAGCACAATCTTTAATGCTACCAGTAATGTGTGGCATACTGCTCTAGACAGAAGGTAGAAATCATCAGTTTTTCTTTTACTTTGCCTTTGCCTTTGAAGCAGTTAACATGGACAGCAGGTGACTTGGCTAAATCTCTGTAAATAGGATCCATCTCTTTACTGAGCCCCACTTGTTTTTGATGGCATGGATTGAAGAAAAGAATTTTTATAAATACCCCTCTCTTGGATTCAATAGAGCTTTTTATGAGTTGCAGTTTTAAATATCACATGTGTGCTGTTGTTGTGGAGGTTTTAATGACTCATGTTGAGTTGGAAAACAATTCATTCAAGATTATTTGTGGCCATATATTTTCTGGTTGTGGTTTGTTCTATCTGGTTTATAGTTTCACTCCAGTCCACATTATTTCTTTGTCCTGCTTTCTATTTCTTGTCTAGTTCCTTAACTTTTTTCAACAGAGTTAACATCCCACTCCCAGACTCTTCTTTTTCTTTATTACCTGTTCTTTCCTTGGTTTGAGCAATACATTGCCTAACAGACACACACTGCTTCATAGCCATGATCAGAACATTTTCAATCAAATACTTTGACATTGCTTTAGTCTCTGAAAGTACACACGATCCCTTGGTAAGTTCAAGGATAATGTGTGTCTCATTGGCCCTCAGGTTGTGCATATATGCATGCAGAAATTATTTTATAGGTGAAATCAGGGGAAAGAGAAATTATAAAGTGTTTTCTTAAAAGCAATGATGAAAATAAAGAGATGTAAAAGATACATTCTCATCTTATAATTTAAAAAGTTTAATCTAAACAGCCATGTCTAGGAAGGGAGGGATCTAATCCTAAACTTTTGCCTTGAAGAGATTTATGAGTTGCTGATGTTCACATATTATGTGTACCTGTTTGTGGTTATACTCCTGATGAACCTTTGATAGTACTATATCTAAATTCTCATTTTGATGTAATTTTGTTTTATAATTTCACATTCTCCCACTTACCTAGCCTAATATTGTTACAGGGCAGGGAGAGGGGCACCTCAACCCCCTTTTAAAATGGGTTTTGCTATCCACCCCATCAAGACAAACATGTTTTTAATGGAAAGGAATTTTAATATAATTAGGGTATAATATAGAAAGGATAAAGAATATAGTAATTAAGTTAAGTATTTAAAGTTACCCATCTCCTTGAGGGTAAAAGTTTAACTAAATAGGATTGGCCCAAAGCAAGGCCCAAAAGCCTACCACAAGTCTAAAGGACCTTTCAGTAGAGACCCATAGAAAAGGGTCAAAAAGAGTTAGATAAATTTGGGAGGAAAAGAGAAAAATTAAAATTAAGATGAAAGCTGCAATCATTAAGCTCCCCATAGGTCTCTCACCCACATATGTTTTAACCAGTCCAAGACCAAAAAGCAAGCGCAGTTTCTTCACATCTCCCTCTGCTCCATGTGCCTCCTCCATGCTTTTTTCCCTCCCTTCCTTCTGTCCTCTTCTCTCTTCTCTCCAACATTTTCTTATTTTTGCTTAGCTCCACCCACTTAGGGCAGAACCGGGATTCTGGAATTTTCCCCCTTTCCTGGGGACCACCCTGTTACAATATGGCTTAGTCCTGGCCATTCTAGTCCTGGCCATTCTTGATTAGTAGGGATGTCCAGTTGTCTGGATGAGGTAATTTTAAAATTTATTCATCCTTTGGAAAAACTTGTTGCTTTTTCTGCTTAGGAAAAACAACAATGAATCAGTGAGGAGATCTTTCTGGTAACTAGTGAAATGAAGACCCTCTCATTTAGTTTGTTTCAAACCCCTTTAGTAAACTGACAATCGATATTTGAAAGTCAAGTCATAGACAGTTAAGTAAAACTATTTCTGTGGAACCTACGTGCCAGAGCTAGAAAGCATCTATGCCATAAAGCCGTTGGCTACCCCTTGGACAGTAACTGGGTCAGCTCATTTTTATAGCTGAGAAAATAGCCTGCCAGGGTGACCTAACCTTCTCACTGTTACTTGAAGGTGTTTACTGACTGTCTTTGATCAGACTTCAAATGTGGGAGAGCCTAACTTATTTGTAGTAGTTGTTTACTGTTAATCCTCAGCCCCCACCCCCATCCAAATAAAAGTAAAAGCAACAGGCTGTGTAAATATGGCAGGTCTGCAGGAACTCTCATTTACATCCTGGCTGCCTCTGAGTGGTTAAGGTAGAGACTAGAACTATAAATTGAACTAGTCATCTCAAAGCCTATTATTAGGTCCCAGCCACTGCACAATTTAGAGAATTTTTATTAGCAATCAAACACCTTTGTAAAATTACATTAATTTCAGAGGATTGCCAGTCTTTAGTTGAGACAACTTCCAACCTGACCTTGGATGATTATAAACAATGTTCTAGATTGGAGAGAAAGTGACATTGGGTAAACTGTGACTTTTGTTGTTTTATGGAACATTTGGTTCATTTTTTTTTCATTTCCATAATAATTATTTTTCTCTAGTAGTTCTATTCTAGATCATGGATTTCAGACATTTATTTCTCTCTTGCTTTTTGATTTGAGGTACATGAGTTAAAATAACTAAGCTAGTAAACCATTTGGGATGTTGTCAATAAAATACATCTACAATGTTGTCAGTGGCTGTCCTTTATGCCAAGAACTTTCTCAGGGGCAACTGAAGAGTCACACTTGAGAGCAGTTAAAGGGATCTTAAGTTTGCTTTGTAAAATCTCACTCGAGTGTTGGAAAATTGAACTCTCAATATATTGAGTAATGATATGTTGTTAAAGCTATACATTATTATTTGTAATTCAGCTCAGGTGGGTGATTTTTTTAAAGTTCTTTGTAACTGGTGAATAACATGAAACAAATCCTGAGGAGCACAATCATGTATTGTCTGGTTAATGATTTCAGTACTGTATTCAAGCTTGCCGCTCTGGAACATGACCTTGGGATTGCGAAGTAGAGCACAGATGAAATAGGAAATGCATATTTACCTCTGAATTCTTCACAGAGTGATGAAAATCACTATTTGTTGTCCTGTCTTTTGATTGCTGCTCTGTTCTTCCTGAAAGTAGTGGAGTGGAGTGAGGTCCTGGGGAAGAAAGAGTGGACAAGGTTTTTATTATCCCTGTTCCCTCTCATAACTTTTCCTGAGAGCAGATTAGACTGGTGAAAGACTGACAGGAACTGCTTTTAAAATCATAAGGACCCCCATGAGTAGTGGGGGTGGTACATCTCTTAGTTCCCCTTAACTCCATTGATTTTTGATGAATAATCCTCTTTTTCTAACTCTTTTCCCCACAAAAATTAATACACTTTAAAATTATTTCTTAAAACATCAGCTTATGTTTATCTCAGGACCTTTAAAATGAAATTTTAAATACCCCTGTTCTAGTAAATGTTTACCTCCAACAGAGTTGTTTGTTGGGTTCTGCTGAAATTTTGCTCACCTTTTTCTACTCCCTTGCTCTGATAATTCCCTCTTGAATTTGTTATTAGCAGGAATTCCGGTAGTTGGGGCAAATAGATTCTCAGTTCCTTGTGATTAAGGGTAAGGAGATCTCTGATGCCCGTGGTGGCCATGAAAGAAAACATTATAGGAACAACTGGCTTTTAAAGAGTTTAGCAAGAAGAATGTAATGTTCTTTTTGGTACCTTTATTTTTATCTGGCAGCTGATATTTGTGGGGACTTTTCTTTGTAAGCTACCAGGAGCCCTTTCTCAATATTGAGTTTTATTTATACCATTCCTCAGAGTTTTGAAGTTCATAAGATCGTGGCTTAGGTATAAAGAAGCAAATCTATGGATTATACATCATTTAAAACCCAATATTGAAAATCAAAACAGAGTGTATCTTAATATTCATTTAAATAAGCTTAACTAACAGGGTGATACTATTTTTTTCTTTCCTTTTTTTGTGGGTTGTTATGTTCGTATTTTTGTGGGCTATAAAGGTTTAACTTGCAGACCAGGGCTCTAGGACTTGAGGGAGTCAGTATGAGCATCAGGCTGGATTTATGAACCACTGTTTGCATTTGTCCTATTTTTTCCCCCAAAGAGTCACTTCTTAAAACCATTTCTCATAGGCCTTCTAGCTACTTCTCTAATCTTTCCTATTGCCGAATTAGACTTCACCAAGTGTTCATGGCATTTCAGATTCTGGGCTATATGCCTGACTCCATGCTGTGAGGTACAGTGTCCATCACAGAAAGCTGAGGCCAAAAGCAAGACACAAAGCTGGGCTCTCCCGCACACACACACACACCCCCCCCCCCCGCCCCATGAGCTTCTGTGCACCTGTGCATTACTCATTCTGCATGCCATTCTCTCCATAATTAAGAACAGAACACTTTTCTCTTCAATGTCATTGTGTCCTTGGCATCCTGCACAAAGTCTGGCAACTCGATTGGGTTCAGCAAAGGTTTATTGAACTGAATTTGTTCAACAACCAAGAGTTTTAAAATCAGGAGTTGAAGGCTGCATTACCAGCCTCTCTTATATTACCTAATATTTTTGACAATCTTAGGAGTTTGCATTTCTGTATCCCTGAATTTAAATCAAGCTCTTAAAATCATGTCAGGTCACCATATCTATTTTGAATGGATTAACCAATTTCTTTTTACCAGTCATTGCCAGTTACTGAGAGTTTTAAATGTGTTTCTCCCACCCACTCCACAAATTGTTTTTATTGTCCTGTTTTGAGAACTCTAGGTACCTACTAAGACAGTCGCTGTTTATGTCTATGTGGTAGTTTGTTGGTAACATATCTGTTTAAAATCCTGAGTTACTTTCAGTCCATTACAACAAACATTTTATTGAACTAAAACAGTGACTAATAAGCGTTGACTATTGTGCACTTTATAGTCGCACAGTAACTATGTGATATTATTAACTTTTAAACTTAAAAGCTTTATATCTTACTTGACTTAGAACAACCTCGTGACATAGATTGGGTAGCTTTCTCACTTTTCTTGAAATTGAAGAAAATTGTGATTCATGAAGATTAGTCTTATGTGGACATTAAACTCTTGTCTTTCTACATCCTGATGCTCTTATAGCAAGTAAGCAGCAAAGTGAGCTCAAAGGCAAGTATTTGGAAAGAAACGAGCTGGCATTGTTCCAAGTTGGCAAAAACACTTTTGTTAACTAATGTAGTGCCTTCTTTTATTTTGAAATTGTTAAATGATAAGAGGGTGGATTCTGTCCGTAACTCAGTTTTGGTTTTTGGTAGTGGTTTATTTACTTCAGGAAGATTTCAGCAGGAACGTTTCGTTTTTGGGTGATTTATTGTTATGGTCACCTGCCACTTTTTGAGGGAAAGGGCTGAGCCAGACTAGAAATTCTTGTAATAATGCCAATGTCAGAGAGGTCTTTCAGAAAACACAGATTGATCCTTTGACTTAGTGCTCTTAGGACTTTTACTAACTCAGGCATACCTGACTTTCTGGTTTCCTAGAAATTAGGGAAAGATAGGCAAGATTTAGGATTAGGGATGGGGTAGTAGATCACTATGGGAAAGCAGCCATTCTTACCTTTTACATATTTTTTCCTTATTTTTTAATGATAATGATTCATATATTTTTGAATGCATTACATTTTTAAAGGGAGGATACTATTTCTAAGCTATAAAATAACATTTTCTTAATTTCCTTTTCAGATTGCTCATTGCTGGTGTGTAGAAACACAATTGACTTATGTGTTGCTGTTGTATGTTGCAAGTTTGCTAAATTCGCTTATGAGCTCTAGTCGTTTTTTGTGTGTGTGTATAATCTTTTAGAAATTTCTATATAGAGAATTATGTCACCTGCAAATAGTTTTACTTTTCCTGTCCATTTTGGATGCCTTTTCTACTTTGTTACCTAGTGATTCTGGCTATAACTTTCAGTGGTATGGTCAAATGGATATGCTTACCTTGTTCCTGAGGTTAGGGGGAAAGCTTTCAGTCCTGACCCACTGAGTATAATGTTAGTCATGTGTGGGTACTTACCACCTTTTAACCCACTAAGTCAGAGGTTATCAAAATAACTGGTCATCACCGTCAATACCACCTGAGAACTTAATAGAAATGCTAATAATTGAGATTGGCCCAAAACCTTTTAATTCTCTAGGAAGTGAAATTTAGCAATCTAGATTTTATGAAACACTCCAGGTGATTCTGCTACACCGAATTGTAAAGTTTAAGAACCATGCCACTATATTTTAAGCTTTTTTGAGATTAGGGCCTATGCCTCAATATTTTTGTATTCCTTTTAGGTCTCTTTTGAGATTAATGACTGCTGAGTATTTTTTTTTAATGCCGAGTTTCCCCAGAGTGCTTCCATATTCTCCTAGTTTATGTGTCTTAAATCACTGTGATTGGAGACTCATCATTAGACACAAGAATTCAGCAGAATTCATTTTGTATTCAGCCTCAGACCAGTAGCAAACAGGACAGGTGCATTTTTATTTAGACCATTTGTTCTGATAATTACTTTCTCTATAATTATCTACTTATCTACTAGCCGTGGCCTTATCCTTATGACTACTTCTGACGGGAAGAATCTCTAACAATTTAGAAAGATTCAAGTGTCACTTTTAGGGTTTATTGGATTTTATTACATCATCATTTTGCCTTTGCTTTATCTTATTCTCATGCTATGATTTTAGACACCTTATGTCCTTTTTGAACAAGATAATATTTAAGTTAATAAAGTAAGAACTGCTGCTAAGAGCTATGGTTGAAGATAGCCATGTTGATGCACAAGTGTCAATTTATAAACAAATCCAATAATAAAATTGCATTCACTACTTGTTGACTTATTGGTAAGTAGTCAACTTACAAAAATACCATTTAAAAAATGTCTAGAATTGTAGTGTTAGTATTTGTAATAGTGACCTACCTTCAAGGCAGTTTTTAGTGACCCTGGATTCCCATTTCCTTCCATTCTCAGATTTCTAAAACTCATTTGTACATTCTCCTCAAGTCCATCTAATTAACTCTTCCCCTGGGATGGGTGACTGTTCCAACAATAGCAAGAGAGCAAGGGGTAGCTACATGTGTGAGGTCTCTCTGGAGCCTCTAGGTAGCAGGGAAGAAGCACAGAGTCAAGTGGAATGACCTCAGCCTTGGTGGGGACTCAGAAGCTCAGAAGCATGGTTGGTTCTAAATACACATTCCTAGGCTTGTCGTTCAGTCTGTTTGATGTGGGAATAAAGTCCTAGGATCATTGCAGGAGTTAGTATTGATTGAATAAGTTGCTTTCTAACCTTTCTCATTCAAGACTTGCCTGTAACTAAATGAAAAACCAATTCATTTACATGTTTTAGCAGACATGTGAGTTGTTAGACCACCAACTTACACATTGCAGTTAAGTTCTTTAATGATTGTATACCAATCATAGTTCTTGTTTGTGTCACACGTCTTGTTCAATGGAAAAAGGAATTCTTGACTGTTGAAGTCACTGCCTAAAACCTGAAAATGATCAGATTTCCCAAGGCAGTTTTGTTTTTTTTTTAAAGTTAGTTGACTCAGCAACCTGCTAGTTCCAGTTCTATAAATTGTGCATGTGATTTTTTTGCTTTTCAACTGTCTGGGGGAGAGTCTTATGGTCTCTAGCTGATTTGTTAATTAGTTTCTTTCAACAAAACAGAAAACCTAACTATTTTGGAAGTGTGTTTATCTAGATTTTGTTTTCAAACTATTTAATCTCTCTGTACTTGTATCTGTGTAGATATGCCTGTATGTGACAAGAGTGTTTAATGAAAGGGGATTCCAAATACCCTAAGAGATTTATAATTTTTTTCAAAACGTTCATAAGGTTCCCAATATTGTAAGAGAGGAAGTGGTCTGTTTGAGAAGATCTGTGCTCCCTCACCTCCACAACCCCTCACGCCCCCATAGCTTGTGTTGGTGGTTTGACAAGAAGAAAACCATTTTTCAGCATATTCTACAGTTCTGTGTCCTTGAAGTCTTGTGTGTCATGAGGGTATGGATTACAAATCAAAAGAAACCTAGGAGCCCTGGGAGTCTTGGATGAGAAGTCTGTGTTTTAAAAAGGGAAAGATTAAAATAATAACAGGGACTTCTCAAACACAAACATCTGAGTAGAGGTAGAGGCAGTGATTTGGAGAAGGTAAGTGTTTTAGAGTCACAGTAACTATTTTCTCTAGCTTTTAAACTCAGCGACTGTGATTGTGGTGATTTTTACTGAAGGGAAAGGAACGTTGGGGTTCCAAGGCACAGCTGAGTTTGCGAGACCATTACTGTCTATTTGTAATGCCTGTGGAAGAGGTCTTGATGACAGTTGACAAGGCAATGGGGGAAACAAATATGCTAAAGTCATTTGACTACTTCTGAAATCAAAACCGGGAAGAAAACATATTCTGGCAATAAATCACTTACCTGTCCTACATTCTTTAAACTATTTTAGACAAATGACTTTAACAGTTTTTTTTTTGGGGGGGAGGGGTCATGCCTAGGGTTAAAAGACTGTTTGCCTGGTATACATTTTGGTGATTAGAAATCAATACTTTATTGAGGTGGTAGCATTCTGTGCACACTGTCTGTGACATATATTTATCTGCTGGGGAAGGCTTGCTCTTAAGTCAGTATTGTAGAGTGTATACGTACTTATTTTATGTGTTACAGGATATACATTATTAAAAAGTAGTTCTTAAAATGTAATTGTAGTGAAATAAAACAAGAAAAAGCTGTGAATTTTTTTTTAAAGTTTATATAGATTAGCTAACCTTATGATGAGTGATTATGTGCCACCCCTGTCCTCAGCACTTTGGTATGTACTGTTGAAATTAATCTTTAAGTCCAAAATCATGAGGTATAGGAATCATTTTTGTTGTAATTGTTAGGTGAGACTTAGACAAGTTAAGTGAATTGTCCAAGGTTGTGCAACTGTTGTGAATAGTGAGTTATCGGATGAAATCAGGCAGAGACAATGCTCTCAGTCCATTCTTAGCTAGCCAAGTCCATTAACCCTAGGATTTCATGGACAGTGCTCAGGCTAAGGCGATATCTTGATGGCTGTGGGAGTAAAATGCTGAAGATGGTGAGAAAGATGGATTTGGAAAATGCCTTCAGCCATTGGTGGACATACTAGCTTAAGTCATCATTAAAAATAGAAAGGGATCTTGCAATCATCTGTTCTTGTGCCATTGTCTTTTTCTTTTAGTGATGATGTGTTAGGTGAGTGTCCACTATAGCTTTTGTATGCGTTTAGAGATGTCAGGAAATTTAGTGCTGTATTATATTGTCAAGGAAATTGCTGTGAATTCTTGTCATAGACTGTTACAGGAATAGTAGTATCTTGTCTGTCTTGTTCCTGTGGTTTTTTTCTTTATATTTATAGGCCTGTTGATGTGCATCCCAGAATCCTTGTTCTTCTACCTCTCCTCTTGCAATTGGATAATTAGATTGTACTGTGAGGTGGAAGATACATTATGCTTACACTTAAAAGTGCCTTTGGATGACAAGATCTGTCTAATTTAGTCAAGAAAACTATTGTATTTTTTTGGTTTTCGTTACAGCCAAGAAATTTTCGTTGCTGGGAGCAGAACACACATTAGGAGAAAGCAAATAAACAACACAAGGCACTTGGAGCCAGGAAGTCGAATCTCAGACTAGAAACACACATGTCATTGGATTGACTTTGGGGAGGTTGGCTGTTAAATATGGGAACTGGCTACTCAATGAAAAACCAGTGACCCTAAGATTTTACACCTCTGTGGAAACTATTTAATCATGGAGTATTTAGAAAGGTGTTAAGAAATTTATTTTGATTTTATCATTGTTTCATTGTAATTAAATATTAGGTATGTCTTAGGTAACCAAGTGTTGCCTTGCCATTCATTGTTTAGATGTGATTAACATTCGTTGAAGTTAATATTTTGAAACTAACATCTTGTTAATTGAATGTTTTACTTAGAAATAATCCAAATAAATTTGACACTCTTGATAGTGCCTAGTTTAAGAATAGAACTTTTTTCCCCTGTCTTATAACATGAGAACAATATCAAATTCATTTGGTTTGGAGCATTTGTAAGGTTTTTTCTGTTTCAAATTAGTGTGATCATATAGTTATTTATTGAAATTATATAACTTACAAACCCATAGTCTATAGAAGTTTTTCAACCAGAAGATATATGCTCATTTCAGAATTGATTTGCTTAAACATTTATTAATAGTATATTTTAATAGTGAAAAATGGAAACTTTGTCTTCTACTTTGTTACACAACTCTTAACTAAGCAGCTATGGCTTATGTAACTTGAAGCTTTGGGAATCAGTAGATATTTATAAAGATCCTCATAATATTTTTTAACCCCCACCCCCTCCCGCCTTTGACTCATACAGCTAGAGAATTCCCTTTGTCCTTGATTACAGGTCTAATTTCAAGGCATGATGTATCGATTATTGAAGAGGAAAAGTTATTAATTCTCTTCAGTTTTTAATATTAAAAATGCCAATGATTATTTTGAATGATGTCAGTTTCTTCAACTGTTAATGTCTTACTCTTATCTTTTTTAGGACCTGCTGAAGTTCCCATGATGTCACCCAATGGATCCATTCCTCCCATCCATGTGCCTCCCGGTTATATCTCACAGGTAATCCATTTGGGGAGCTTCTCCATTTACTATTGACACTGTCATGACACTATGGACAATATATGTTGAGACTTCAAAGATTTATTCCCAGAAATTTTATTAGGATAATGCTGGGGTTGCCATCATTTTGTGTTACCACATGGCTCTGCCAGTATGCCAGAGTCAGGGAGCAAAAATAGCAGGGCTACTAGGCCACCCTCAGCCACTGTGGGTTTCACACTTAACTGTTTTGATGGTGAGTCCTTTGTAGAGTTTATTCCCTTAGAGATTTCCTTTCATCTTTACCACAGTTTTCTGGAGAAAAATATTTGTAGACTTAGTGTAATTATCAAAGGGGACATTGTTAACATAAATAGTACTGCCCTCTGTTATGGGTGTCCATTTCTTCATAATACAGCACTTCCTGGGCTTGGTGAGTTACTAAGTATGCTGTGAAATTTTGACTGTTTATACTTAAATGTCTCTCAAATTTGGTTTTATTTAAAATATCAGTAGCTACTTAAACAATTCACAATTTCAGAGGTAAGTTGAAGGATAAAAAGTTACTAAAGGATGTATTATATTCCTATACTTGGATAAAGTTTTTAGGGTGATGGGAGTATGAATGATTACCACACTAAAGTTTTTGTCTCAGGTTCAGTCAACCTGAACACCTCCCTGTTTCACCCTGTGCAGTTTCCTTGCCAAATTCCTATTCAACACTTTCTCTCCCTTTGCCTTGTTTGTTACTTTTTTCTGATAAGAGCACCCTGTAGGCACTGGAAGAAAATCCATTAAAGAGAGAAGCATATAAAAAGAAAATAGTTATAATTTTACTGCCCACAAAAGATAATCATTGCATGGACAGTTCTTGGTTTTTGTTCTTCCAGATTGTTAAATTCTTCTGTCTACTTGTAAAATGGTTTAAAAATATATCATTTTCAATTATTAATGATTTTATAAGGATAAAAAGAATTGGCAGCTACAAAGGAAAAATGCTGAGATACAGGCAGGAATCATAAGATTTATCTTTCTCTTAATATCAAAAGTTATCTACTTCTTTACTGTCTAAGCCATAGTGTTGCACTATAATTTCACTTTTTTATGTGTGCAAACTTGCCATCTCTGTGGTTATTTTGAGAGTGTGTTTTTTGGGGGGGAGTTGCCAGAATGTTGGCCAGTCTTCACTGTTGCAAACAAATGGCTTGTTAAAACAAGTCTGTATAAGTAAGAATCACTGGAGGATGCAAAGAATACAGGGCAGGCCCTTCACCTAGACCCATGATGATGGATCACATTCACATCACCAGTTACTTAACAGAAAGAACAAGAAATGTAGAATTCCATATGTCTCCCAATCATTTGTTTTGAGAAAGTGTTTTGTTCCATTGAACAGAATACAGTTTTTACCATTGTGATGAAATGACACCTCCTTTTATGTTAAAGATTTATTCATGGAATACCAGTTAAAAGTTGAACATTCTAGTGGAGAGAAGCTGCAATATGCTTTTTTTTTTAGGGGGGGGCGGGGGCAAGTGTTGCTTTGATTGGACTAAACATTTTCAGACATCCTGGGAGAAAGAGAGCATCCTCGACCATGGTGACATTTCGCTTGTGAAAAATTGTAGGAAGTACAAATGGAAAAGAATGACAGCAAGCAAAGCTATAAATTTACTTTTTTAACACTGATGATGGAAGCATAGTGAAACACTTTTCAACTGAGAACAATACTAGAAAATACTAGAAGAATAGTAAAAATGAAACAATTTGGATTCTGAAATGATAAAAAGAAAGGAGCAGTTTGTAAGTGTATGTGTTTAACTCCATTTGGATTGGGCTCCCTGGTGAGAAGGTAGAGCCAGAGCCTGGTGTCACTCAGGAGTTGACTCTGTCTTCAGTGACATCTGGCAATGAAGTTTGTGACAGGTTATTCATGTGAAGAAAATTGAGAAACCAATAGAGTTTGTGTACAGCAGAAGAGGGTGGATCCACACATAAATGTCTTACAGAAAAAAAATGTTTTAGGAAACTTGTCATCACCTAGAGATCTAAGGAGCAAAATACGTATTGTCATGTAGTTGTGGAAAGAAAGAATCACAAAATTAAAAAACAAATCCCCTTCCTGGCTGGACATCTGTAAAAAATACCCGATATTAGTTTGTCCCTAATGAGTCAATTCTGTTTTTTATCCCCACGGTCCTTGCCCTCAATTATGTGTGACTTTTCTTGCTGTGATCTATATTGGGAATACACTGCATAGAAGTAGAGTTAAAATTCTGTACGTAATGCATGAGATCCTTAATACACAATCCTGCTGTCCTTAATGAGGGTTACCTTTATTTGTTGTTCCACATTGCTGTAAACGTCTGTTTTTTAAATACTTCAAGCTTTTTCCCAACTACATACTTCTGTGCTCATTGTTTCTGTCTTCTTGTAATACTTGAGCCCTCTTTTTCTGAAAGTTCAGTTATATTTTTCTCATTCAGATACCCCTCCTGATTGTGACACTTTTAGACTCTCCAACACAGAACTGGTTAATCTGTGTCTTCAGCATCTTTGGTAATTTGACCCCATGTCTGTCAAGAAGTACAATATATTTTATAACCATTACCAAGAACTGTTAGTTGCTCATTGGCATGATTACAATGATGATCTCAGCATCTGGAATTTTGCCTGGTACATAGTAGGCACCAAATAAATGTTTCTAAATATAAGTGAATGACCAAATTGAAGTAAAGTAAGTATAGAAGTTCCTATGTGTACCTCAAAGATTTACATATTTAAGTAGATTAATATAACAAGTTTATAGCTGGAAAAATAACAGGATCAGAACACAAAGTGAAATGCTGTGGATATGGATTAAAAAATGGAGATAAGACAGTTCATTGCAGTAAGAATAGTCTCTAGCAAGTAGTGCTTAAACAACTGGATATCTAAATGCAGAAGAATAAAGTAGAACCTAAACCTCAATCATATTTAAGATTTAACTCAAAATGGATCTTAGGTGTAACTGGATGTAACATCCTGGAAACAAACTCTTATAATGAATTAAACCAGGGATCCATAGATGTGACATTGCAAGTACAAGCAAACAATAGGAAAAAATTAATAAATTTGACATCCAAATTAAATCTTTTTATACTTTGAAGGGCTCCATCCACAAAATGAAAAGAGAGCTCATAAAACAAGAGAAAATATGTGGCAAATCATATTTCTCAAAAGGGACTTGAATCTATCTATAATATATAAAGAAATCTTACAACTTAAGAATTAAAGATAGCCCAACTTAAAATGAGCAGTGTCAGAGTAGACATGTATCCAAAGAAGATACACAGACAGCCAGTTAACATAGAAAAAGGTGCTGGACATCAGTAATCATTAGGGAAATTCCAATGAAAACCATCGCACAATGTATTTCACATATATGTTTAAAAATTATTATAGTCAGGCATATAGATAAGTGTTAGTAAGGAGGTAGAAAAGTTGATACCTTTATATACTACATTTGGTCATGTAAGTGCTACAGCTGCTTTGGAAAACAGTTTCATATTTCCTCATAAAGCTAAAAATAGAGTGGCCATGTGACTCAGTAATTCCAC
Organism: Galemys pyrenaicus; assembly: GCA_019455555.1. Lineage (NCBI taxonomy): Eukaryota > Metazoa > Chordata > Mammalia > Eulipotyphla > Talpidae > Galemys > Galemys pyrenaicus. The sequence goes on along the minus strand of JAGFMF010011830.1, from coordinate 4,455,293 downwards.
TCTTACTTATGTGCCCAAGAGGAAAGAAAACAATGTCCACATAAAATCTTGTACATGAATGTTCATAGCAGCATTTTTCATAATGGCCCCAAAGGGCATACGACACAACCTGGAAACCTCTTGTGAAGAGATAAACGTAATGTAGTATGTAACAGTCCATACAAGGGACTGTTATTCAGCCCTAAGAAGAAATGAAGTAGTGATATATGCTAAAACATGGATGAACCTTGAAAATACCATGCTAGTTGAAAGAAGTCAGACATCAAACCATACAAAATATCATTCCATTTGTATGAAGTTTCCAGAATAGGCAAATCCATAGAAAGGGGAAATAATTAGTTGTTGCCATTGACGGGGAGAGTGTATTAGGGAGAGAATGCACTAGGGAGTGACCACAACTGGTATTTCTTTATGGGTAATGAAAATGTCCAGGAATTAAATAGTGGTAATGGATACTCTGTGATTAAAATAAAAATCACAAATCAAACACTTTAAAATGATATATTTTATATTCTGCAAATTATACCTCAATAAAGCTGTTTGGAACAGGGGTGGGGAAAACAGTGATCTGTCCTATTATTATCAGGCAGCAATGGAACAACAAGCAAAAATGGCCAGCCTACCTAGGTGACAGTGGTGATGATATAATTACTACTGTGTATGGTGTGCACTGTGCTGAATGCTTTATTTATACCTTTAGTTTGCATCATCCTACTTTTGCATCTGAGCAAGCTGAGGTCCTGAATAGGACCAGAATCGCAACCCAGGCATTTGTGATTTTGCTGACCTGTTTTCCACTCAGATGTGTTCTTGAAATCAGCAGCAGAGCCTGTCTTGATGGATGTGTTTGCTTTTAAATTGTGTTACTTTTTGGCAGCATGAACATGAACATTTGCTGTACCTACTCATGCATCTCCAGTATGAAACATCAGCTACTTACATTGAGATATAGGGTCCATTATTGTAAGAAAATTGAAGAGGCAGACAAGTGAATGGTTAAAGATATTACATTAGTGACTCTAAACTGAGTCAGTGGAGAAAATCTTTATGATAGCCAGATTGATTACATTATTTAGTAGCTGAAAGTGCTTTTAAGATAAATTGATAGCATTAATCAAATAAACTTGACAAAATACAAATATCAGTAACGAGCAGATAATCATGTAGTAAAACAAATAGCTAGAGTTGAGAGCTATAGGTGATCTGCTCTGAAATGCAACAGCACATGTTTTCTAATGTTGAGAAGGACTGAACCTGTAAGCTTTAAGATAGCGTAGACTTAAAGTTGTAGAATACTGGTATCTTGTCATTTCTACTCAGTGGTCTTTGCTATAGATGGCTTTTATATGTGATAATGTGTGTTTTGTGATTTATTTTTGGGTGGGTGACTGGTAAATATTTGAGGAGAAAGTAATCTGTCTTTTCAACTTGGAAGAAAATATAGGCTAAGTATTTTTTTAAAACATGAGAAAGTAGATTTAGGTAAGAGGGAGTTTACACTTACCACATTCATTCCATGTTGTAAAAAACATTTGAGAACATGAAAAACACTGTAGTTGGGAAGAATATGGACATTACAATATGAAAGACCTGCCTTCATAGTTCACTATAGCCTCTTCCTGTAACTTCTACAAATTCTTTCACCACATATGCAAGTACCTCTGTGATGTAGCAGTAAAAATGAAGGGAAATGTGTGAGGTGCGTGGTCTACAGTGGGCATTCTATTATAATGAAGACTGCTAAAACAATTGCAATGAGAGTCTGGCACTATTTGTCTTCCTACAGTATACCGAGATAATGTCAAAAATAAAATTCTCCTTTTGTTGTATACTGACTTTTCAGTACTTTTCACCTCATTATTAACTTTATGAATAGTTTATAAATAATTTTTTTAAGCAGATGCCTTGAGTTTTATTTTCCATCTTCTGTAGTAAGCTTGAAGCTTTTCTTCAAATGCTGTGAAGAAAGAACTTCATGTAGACTTAAAGAAAAAGTAAAACATTAAAGTTAATGTATTATCATCTGGGAAACTACCCCTATTTTCCAGATTAATTGAGATAACTTAGAAAATTGGAATAGTAGTCAAAAGAAGGTTTGTTGTTTTTTTTTTATGGCAGAAGTATATACTTTACCTCATTCCATTGTTTTGGGGAAACACTGTAGCTATCACATCAACTATAGTATTACATCCTCCCTTGAAGTAGTTGGATCAAATATATAACACAGATTTACAGTGGGTCTTCAAGTAATGTTCCATTCAGTGTCCTTGCAACAAACCCAGCAGATGCTGAACAAAATGCCATCACTGGATCACCTGTTTCTTGGAGTTGCTCTTAAAGGTTCAGTTTCCAGGAACCTGTCTACAACTCTGAGGACTTACTGTATTCTTTTCCACTATCCTGTCCAACCGTTAGTGTTTTTTGTTAGAAATTTTGGTCACCTGGGAAAAAACACTAATGTTTAGTGAAGTACTAAAAGTTGATTTCATTTATATGTGCCCTAGTTGCACTCCTTTTCCCAGAATAAAGATGTTTAAAAGTGTGTATCACTTGGCTTGTTTTCAGGCGTGTAACGTATTGGTACATATAATGTTGACAGATGAGAGATTGCCATTATGGGGTAGCTCTATGCTGGCCACCTCAGGAATGAGCCTATCTTAAAGGTTCAGCCCCATAAGTCCCGCAGACAAATGTCCTATAATATCTTTGAATCGTGATTCCCTTTAGTAACCTTGAATTTATTAACTTCAAATATTTGGCAATAGCTGGGTATTGAGCCTAAGCCCAGGGTTCACAGAGTCTTTGGTCCTAGTTTTCTGCGTGCAGGCAGCTCACTCGGTTTTCTTGCCACGGCAGCTAGATGGCTGCCAGGTCTTCCATGCTGCCCATTTGCATACGGGTTCTTGGACATCCACCTGCAGTCTCTTCTGTCCACTTTCTGGATCATCTCTGGCCATCAGGAGCAGCATTATGCAGTTTTTCTTTTGCCTCCTACCTTGTACGCTCTTTTGATTTTTATGCTTACATTGTAGTCCAGTAGCAGAAGAGTTTTAAGATTGAGTTATTATTAAAATTTCTGTGGAGCACTTCAACTGAATAAATTAAACTACTTTTTCTCTTAGTTAAGAGTAAAGACAAAGTATCATCATTTTTAAGAGCTTCATTTTTAGACTAAATTGCCCCATAGCTCCTTGACCTGAGGTTTACTACTCTTATCTTTAAAATGAGTACAGTGTTGTTAAGAGGACATAATGATGTGACAATATTAATAGTAATGATTACTACTATTAAAAAATTAGAAAATTTTTCAGTTACCGTTCCAGGACATGACTATGTGTTGCCTTCTTTCAAATAGAGAGTATTAAAGTAGAGCACCAGATATTCAGTAAATATTGACTATATCTTGAATTCTTTCATATCTCTTAATAGTTTGTCATAGTTCATAGTTCAATGTTTATATATTTATTTCTCAGCACACCTAATGACTACTTCCGCCCATCATGAACTCTTAGGTATAACAGATCAGAATGAAAACCCGGGTTTTTTTGGAATTTCAATTTACCTGCAGTTGGAAATGAATCTGTCTTTTCCATGGTTGTTTATGAAGAATGAAGCTAACTTTTTATTGCCTCGGGATTTTTGGACTAAACTTTCTGATGTCTAAATTTTTCTGCTGTAGTGACATATATTCCACACATATATATATATATTTTAAAGATTTTATTTTTGCATAGAAAAACTGGAGTATCGGCCGGAGGTGTGGGTGGTGAGAGGATTCACCAGACACAGACAGAGTGGGGAGCAGAACAGGCAAGCGCATTTATTGAAATACACTGCTAAGGGGAGCAGCAGGCGAGTTGGAGAGGTCTGGTGCGCCACATGTGGGTTAGCTCCCTGATAGGGGATTGAAATCTGGCCGTCATGGTGAAAGAGCTGAGACTTAACCCCCCACGCCACCAGTGAGACCTCTTTTATTATTAATCCTACTTTTTAAAGCAAAGAATGTTACTACACTATTTTGTGAGTTGTTAATTATTTTGTAAGATAGTGCTCCTAAAATTTTCTTATTCTTTGAGTGAACATAGATATAGATGAAAACTAAATTTGATAAATATGTTGTAATTCGTGTTATAGGAGAACAATAAAATATTCAGAATGTATTATTGATTTTTGTTTCTGATTATTTCAGATTAATATTTCAGGTTTGAAAAATAATTTTAATGGTAATGTGGGCCTTGATTGGTAGGTAAGGGAGCAAGTATACAGATGAATAGATGTTTTTCACAAATGCCACAGAAAAACCTAAGATAATTAAAAATTGGGTTATGAGGCAGTTTTTATATATCTGGAGAATTTATGGTTTCAGAAGCTACTTATTCTTACTGGAAATCTTATTTTCTGAAGGGTAGTTTATATTTCAAATCTATTAACTTTTTAAAGTAGGAGAAATACTTATGCTATAAAATATAGAAGTAAAAAGGTAATGTTTCAGCTTTGTATCTTTCATTTCTTTTTTGTGAATAGAATTTTTAATTTTTATTAGTGCTTTTTATAGCACTTTTTTAAAAAGCATTTTGTTTTGATAATTCAGAAATTATATGAAAAAACATTAAAAATAATTTGATATATGTATATGCCCTGTTTATAACCTTGAAAAAAAAAAGATAAAAAGTTATGTGCTGCGTTTTAGTAGTCAGTATGGCTCAGAACCTTAATTTCAAGAAGTTACTGTTCATTAGTGAGCTATTTACCTATTAACATAGTTCATTCTGAAACTATTTTGTATTGGTTTATTAATAAACATATAGATTTTTGTTTTCTTAACTTGAAGATTGAAATTAAACTTTTCCTATAAAATACAAACTAACACCAATAAACTTGTCATTTTATGCCAGTTTTTTTTTAAATGAAGCTTTGTGTATATATCTATTATATATTGATACCAATATATGCATGCATACATATTCAGACTTTTAAATATGATACATGATTAAGTCTTTTTTTTTTTTTTTTTTTTNTGATACATGTTTAAGTTTTTTTTTTTTTTTTTTTTTTGCCTATAATCAGCCTCCTGGGGTGTAGTGATAAATCCATTTCAATATACCAAGTTTCATTTTCAGTGTTTTTTTTTTTTTTTTCTTTTTAACCTTCCTAGGAATGTGTGTACCTGATTGTCTTATATATTGGGTAGATCAGCTGGTCTCTTTGGCAGTTTGTGTCTGGCTTCCAGAGTCAACCATCTGCCCTCCTTGACCTTTTGCTTGCAGATCTTTAACCTTCAGACCATTCTACCCACTGTCCTAGCCCTACCAGTTCTTTGAAATTTATGAAGTCTTCCCTGATTCTGCCACTCTGTGCTTTTGTTCTTTTTACCTGCAGCTTTAACCTTTTGACTGTGGTGTCTGTTATATTATTTCTTGTTTTTGTCTAAGCAGAACTGTTTGCTCTTAGAATAGGAAGCATGAAGTTGACCACAGAGGCAATAAATAATTGGCATGGCACTGCCTTAGTTACCTTCCTTGGGTAAGTTAAAAACCAGGTGAAGGAAGTATGGACAGAATGGTGACTGGCTTGTAGTGTCTCCCATTACAGCACTCATTATATCGTCAGGACATCTTGGTAGCTAAGGTGTCTATCTTGCTATGGAATTGCTCACATTTTTCATTTGTTAAATCCCCTCATTTCATGCACATTCTTGGTCTCAAGTTAAAAGGCCTTCTGGTGTTCTTAAGTCTTCTGCAATTAGTATTCTCTGTGCTTCCTAAAGTTTTCAAGATGATGGAACTGTGTGTATGAATGCAGGAAATGTTCCTGGTGTCATCAGGCAGATCTGAAGTTCAGCCCTGGAAAAACACTTTTGTGCCTTAGAAAGACTTTCTGAAAAATCACTGAATGGATATACTCAAAGTTATTCCTAAAATTCAGCTTCAGCACACATGTTTTGTCTTGGAAGAAGACTTCACCTGAAAATTTCATGCAGCAAAGGAAATTATCAGGCTATTAAACTCTGAAATTTAGGTTAATCAGAATTGTATGGTTCATGAAAATTTTATTTTCATTAATTTTAATAGTTAACTTATTATTTCTAAAACTCATTTAACTGGTTAAATTAGATAACCAGAAGTCAAAATGCACTAATTTTTTTCCCATGGAGAGGAAAAAATAAAATGAAAGCGAGAAGTCATTAATACTTTGTATTACTCACAGAGTGTTTGCTAATAATACATACTACACTTTCTGTTTGCTATTTTCTTAGGTGATTGAAGACAACACTGGTGTCCGCCGGGTGGTGGTCACACCCCAGTCTCCTGAGTGCTACCCCCCAAGCTACCCCTCAGCCATGTCTCCAACCCATCACCTACCCCCCTACCTGACTCACCACCCACATTTTATTCATAATTCACACACGGCTTACTACCCACCTGTTACTGGACCGGGAGATATGCCGCCTCAGTTTTTTCCTCAGCATCATCTTCCCCCTGCACTATATGGTGAGCAAGGTGAGTAGATTATTGCTGGCACTGAAATGGGCTACATGCTAACGTACCTTAAGAGAGCCCTTTGTTTCTTCTGTAGTAAACGTGATCTAAGGGAATCTACCTGCTGTATAAAGTCGATGGAAAATTCCTACTTGCTTTTGTCCAGGTGGCAAATGTTACTTTGTGGGTTTTGTCTCTGCATTTTCTGAAATCCCCCCTCCCTCTATTCCTCCCTATGCAGAGCAGGAAGGGGGATAGCCACTTCTTATTTCAGAAAAACAGTGGTTCATCACATGGGCCTCTGTCCTGTCAGCATAGTTTTCTGAAAGTGACCTCAAACAGAACTGCAGCTCCTATTTGCTAGGTATCTGTATGATCTAGACATGGAAGGAAAATTAAAAGATGTTTTCTGCCACATTTCAATGATAGAAGAATGTGGGGTCTCCGTAGCCTTAGGGTTTTCTGAATGTTCTACATTGCTGTCTTGTAATCCCCTCCCTGTCATCCTGGTCTTCCTGAACCCTGCTTTTAGTGTAGAATAGCTATTAATAAAGCTGCAGTTTTACTGACTGGGCAGCAAATACCTTGAATGAAAAAGAGTCTGAGACACTGACATTATGTCTTTTTAGCTTTGTCCTTGGTGTTGGTTTAGTCTAAAGCCCTTCTCTATCAAAATAGATACTAAGAAACGAGATACTAAGAAACCAAATTTTCACCCAGTGAGGGTAAAAATTAGGCTTTAATCTCTGGACTTTTGCAAAATGATTTTTTTCCAGATTTTTTTTTCAGAGTCTAACTATGAATTGAAGCATTTTGTTGCCTAAAACATTTATTATATTCAGATAAAACGTATGAGAAATTCCTTTTCCAACATAGCATTTCAGAGCAAATTAACACCTCATTTTCTTTAATCAATTATATACATATTTCCCTTTGTATGTTTATTTTACATTGTAAGCTTTTCTTATTAATAAAAAATTAAGTGAAATATCCTATTGCGAATTTAGGGATAGGTTTGGTTTTTTTATAGGTAGAATTTTAGCATCATTCAAAGGAATCATGTACTGTACTAGGGTATGGCTAGATGATAAGATCGATCACTTCCTATTAATCTTCTTGCCTTGTTAGAGGACATCCCCAAACACCAGGGAGTGGGCATCTGCTTTGAAAGCATTTGTATAAAAACTGAAAAAAATCAGTTAATTAATTTTTTGAAGTGTTCAGTGATTTGAAAATATACATTACATATTTGAGTGTTTATCAATTTTCTGGTCAACTCTGAGCTTAATAACATTGGAAAAAACCTTGGCTACTTGATGACTGACCTGGCTAGTTTTAGCAGTCAGTTAGATGCCACAGAGTTACTGTTTTATAAATGGTGTCCTTTGCAATTTAAGACAAAACATCAGTATGATTCAAATCATCACTGGAATTTAAAAAAAAAGTATATCTTCACTTCATAGTGTACTTCAGTTTAAAATTGCACGGAGCTAGACAGTAAAATAAAAGTGCCTTCACTGGTCTCAAAGAATTTTTAAAATCCCTTTACTTTATAAATAAAAAGCCCTTTATGTATTTATTGTCTTATCTTAGCTCTTAATGTGCATCCCTAAAAGCAATTTAAATACTTACTTTCCCAAACCATAAGAGTTTAAAATATATCCACATTTTAAAAAAATTTTATTAGTGTCCTTGGTGAATATATTAAATCTCAACATATAATGAACAGGAAAAAAATGAAAGCTGGAACTCTATCACTAAACAAAAGAAACATCAATTATTAAGTTCCATAGGGTGACTATGTCCTGGTGTGCCTAGGACAGCTCTGGTTGAGGATTCTTGTCTAGAGAAATATAGCAGTCCTCCCTTTTCACCCTCAGAGATATTTATGTTTGGATGGTATTTTATATAGTCAGTCTATTCATGGGGAGGTCCTTTTTTCTTTAAACATATAAGGACCTAAACTGTATATTAGTTTTTTTAATAAAAAAATTTTTATTGATTTAAAATTTTAAATTTAAAATAATGTTTTGGCCTGAATATCATGCAATTATTTTGCAGGCTCCTATTTTCTTGTGTGCTTAAAAATCTTCATAGTGAAGCCAGTGACACTCTGCTAATCAGTGTGTCTTGCCCTCCAATTACTCCAAAATAGAAAAAGACCACAACTTAGTACGTTTGGCATAAGGTGCAGAGATGGCTTGTATTTTTTTATCGCTTCAGTTTTTTCCTTGAATGTTTTACTTGATTCCATGAACTTTATTTTTAATGGAATTTCCTTATCTCATTATTTTCTTAATAGATTGAAATGTTGGGTCTTAATGCCTTATATTCTGTTTGCTATATACTTTCAATAGAAGTGCTATTCTGTTTACAACTTAGGTATATTCTTAAGTATCTCAATTCTAAGCACGTGTTTAAAGGGGGTAGTTTATGCCACTGTTTCTGAATATTGTGACTACTTAAAAATAGTTTAACACAGATGATTAGACTTAGTTTTAAGCTCAACTAGAATATTAAATTATTTGAGGACAGTTAATCGTTTCACAATTTTTAAAACATTTCTGAACACACAGGATGGTCTTTAATGATATTACAATTAATGATTGTTTAACACCAAAGGAGATTATGTGAAATATTTCTATACCATATTTAGTAATATTCTAAACTGTTTCCTTCAGTAGTTAGGTCATTTGACCATTTAGTAATTTACTATTGACAGTATAAACTGAGCTCACATTTGTCATAATGATCCATTTTAGAAATTATACCACTTTACGGAATGTCAAGCTACATTACCCGAGAAGATCAGTACAGCAAACCTCCACACAAAAAACTGAAAGACCGCCAGATTGACCGCCAGAATCGCCTCAACAGCCCTCCTTCTTCTATCTACAAAAGCAACTGCACAGCTGTGCACAATGGCTATGGGAAGGGCCACAGTGGGGGCAGCGGAGGTGGTGGAGGTGGCAGCGGAGGTGGGCCAGGAATTAAGAAAGCAGAGCGTCGAGCAAGGAGCAGTCCGAAGTCCAATGATTCAGATCTGCAAGGTAATGTACTGGACATTTGCCATAAGGAGTGAATTATCAGGACAGAACAGCCTAAAAGAAACACCTTTTACAATAAGAAAGTCATTTCATGGTGGTTGATTTTTCTGCTAGGAATGATAGGGTAGACCTTCTCTGATCTTTTTCTTATTAAGGAAAGAATATTGCACTGACTATTTTTTATTAATACTTCATGGCTGATACCTTATTTTTAGGTCAAATGTGCCATGTAACTTTCTATTTGATCTCAGTAACCATGATCTGAAAGTGTTTTCACGTTAGCATACTTCTGTTGTTTTCATTCTAAACAGACAAATGTGGAAGAGATCCACACTAAGACATGTAAGGCTAGTTTAAATCTCAAAATAGTTTTACCTCATAAAACCAGATTGAATTACTTCTGTGCTGTGGTGAAATTTATTATGTAAGAAGACTATATGCCTGTTTAGTTCTCGTTTTTGTTTAATGCCACCTCTGTATCCTGAAGAAAATATTCAAAGATCAAGAATTGGGGTACCGCATAAAGGGTCAGTTCAAAAGGGCATGTTTTCATTTTGTAAATTAATCTTGTAGATTAAACTGTAGCAGTTAATTTGGGAAGGAAGGCATATGCATTTAAATGAATTTAAATTTTTAGGTAAGATTTAGAGACAACATAATTTGCTATAGAAGTTAAAAACAGAAGTTTCTTATATAGGTATATAGAGAGAAGGTATGGGAAGCAAAAAATGTAACATTTTGATAAGCAAGGTGAGCGTAAGATATGAACAATTAAAAAAAGACATGAACAGTTGTAAAAGTACAGGTAAAGCAAGAGACAAGATAAGAATTGATTCTAAGCACTCATTGAATAAACTCCTTATTGGATCCTGTCCAGTAGAGACAGGGACTGTGTATGTGAGCATGTGTTGTGCATGGAAAAGAGGATGATTCTGTATGTTTGGTTGTGTAAGGGTAGAATAAATTTAGATAAAACCATGTTTAGGTAAAAACATGTTTAGCTAAAAAAAAGATGTTCACATCAACATTTCCCTCATAATATCCATATGAAAAATATTGGCATGTAAGATACAATGAAAGATTAACAGTAATTTCTTAAGTAACATGTATTATAGTTTCATTCAATTTTATTCCTTATTCTAATTATTAAAAGATAAGCTACTATAAAAAAGAAACCCAAGTTTAAGAGACCTTCAAATTACTCTTAAGGCAAAGTGCTATGTCTGCTATATAGAATAATTTTTTTAATCAAGTGATACTGTAATTTCTAAGTTTGAAGTTACATTCCTAGCAATGCTACAAATGTATCACTGTGGCATATAAGAGAATTCACACTTAAAAAGTAGAAATAGGTTTTCCTCAGGTAAGTTTTTGTCTAAGAATAGAGAAAATGACTATAGAAGCTGTCTTCAGAGAGTTTAATGAAGTTTGGACTACTTTATCTGATTCATTTTTGAAAGTGTTTTCTACCTTGCACAAAAAAAAAATAAGGCATGTATAAATACATTTAATAGAGGCAAGTGAAGTAAATTTGATTAAACTCTCAGGGGTAGCGATAATAAGTGGAGGAACATCAATGAAACAGGATTGAAGTTAGCATATAAATTAACGTAGTTATGCATTAATTATGGCAAAATTCTATACCTTCCTTACATATGTAGTTATTTCATATCACATATACCTAAATATGTGACACGCCCTTTATATTGTTCTCATAGCTATGAAAGGAAATGGACTGAAATCTATACAGAAATGTCTTCAGGCATTTTTGGCATTTTATGAGAGTAAAAATTATTTTGAGCACCTTAAGCTCTTTGCTCTTGTGTAGAAAACATGTTATTGTGCTGTGACTGTGAGATCACTTTTCTTATGGACCTCTGGGAATGAGTGCTTCCTTCACAGTGAAAATAGTCAGAAAAATTTTTTTCTCAGTTTTAGTTCAAGCTGGTCTATTGTTCATATTCTCAACGCATTTTTGTCTTCTCACTGAAAGTTCTACTCATTTTATGTACTCTAGCTTATTTTAGTAGTATCTAAGGTGGTTTATATACTAGATAAAAAACACAAGTAAGTGTCCATTTACCCTAATGAATTGAGGCTTTCTGCCTTGACAAAAGCCTGCACTGGAAGGAGAACTTTATACACATTTGCCAAAACTTGGGAGCAACCAAGATGTTTGTCCTTCAGTAAGTGAGTATATTAATAAGCTGTGGTATATACAGACAATGAAATATTACTGACACTAAAAAGCAATGAGCTATCAAACTATGTAAAGACATGGAAGGACCTTAAAGGCATATGAATATGTAAAACAAGCCAACTTGAAAAGACAGATACTGTATGATTCAAACTATATGATAGAAAGTCAAAGCTATGAAAATATAGAAAGGTCTGTAGTTGTCAGTGGTTTGGAGGAAGGGAGGGAAAAATAGGTGACACAATGAGGACTTTTAAGACAGTGAAGCTACTCTGTGTGATACTGTAATGGTAGCATGTCATTATACATTTTCAAACCCTGTAGAATGTACAGTACCAACAGTTATACTCTAAAGTGAGGACTGTGGATGAGAGTGATGTATCAGTGTAGAATCTTTACTAGTAACTAATAAGCATTCTGCTCAGATGTAGAATTTTGATGGGTGGGACAGGCTACGTGTACATAGACGTGGGTAATATATGGATATATGGTCACTCTCTTTACCTACTGCTCAACTGTTTGTGAACCTAAAACTAAGTATTTAAAAGTAAGTTTAATTTTAAAGGTAAATGAAGACATGAGTAAGTTTATACATGAAAGAATTCTGTAGAGTAGCTTGATATGAGCCATGCATTTGGCTTTGAGCCTCCTGGTTGTCAAAGCAAGGAGGGAAACATGAATCAGGTAGAATAGGTGAACAAAAGCACCTCTTGTTCATAGATTCCATTATGTTGCTCATGTTTCATTTCTCTCTGCCTCAGAATGTGGTTGTTTGGCTAAAAAGGTTCCAAAAGTTTTCTTTCTGCCTTCTCATATATGGGAGCATTCTCCCATGTTATCTTTTTGCTTAAATTTTCCACATATGACTTTTCTATCCAGGAATAAGTCTCAAATAATTACTAAGTTTACAGTATCATCTGATGAGTGTTAAACTGTAGTTAATACAACTGTGACTGACCTATGTATATATTCATATGTGTCTTGCCCAAAAATAGGATATAGCTTTAATCATGACATGTGGTTTGTGGTATTTTTCTGCCAGGGGAGGCCAACTTTTCACTTCAAAATTCCTTAGCTTTTGAGAGCATCTACTTATATACCATTTTACCACTTAAAAAAGACTTTTTTTTTTTTCTCTCAAAAGGGTGACTTTTTAAATTTATTATACCTGTTCCTGTAATAAAGTTAAGTCCATGTAAAAGAAGCAAACGACTTGATTTATACAAATATATTAAAATCATAGGTTAATTATTCACTTGAATCCTTTCAAGAGTACTTTAGAAACAGTAGTTTAACATAAAAAAAAAAAAGGCAGATACCTAAACCTCATTTCATAACTATTAAATCAGAATCTCTTTACCTGATCTGGCTTCATCTTTTTTATCATACCTCCACTGGGATAACATCAGTCAAGAGAACTTCTGTCCACATACTAAGGATGATCACAGAGGGTGTGGCTCATTAAAGTTGTACATATGGTGAAGTGGGAAATTTGTTTTATTCACTATTCTTGCTTGTCCTTTTAAAACTATGCCCCTCCCATATACTAAGTTTTCAGTAAATATTTATGGCATGAATCCTATCTACTTAATTGCTTTCTAGAGCAAGCCTGTTTGAACAAGTGCCCTCTTATATCATTTCTTCTTCCTAGAAGGTGTAGCTGTACTGCTCAGAGGTACTGCTTTCATTTACTATTACCATAGGAAAGCTCAAGCAAGATAGACTCCCACAGTACCCTTAAGGAAATGAAGGATTCCCATTTCCTTGCCCTGCCTTAGAGTTAGTAGTACAATGTGGACCAAGGACCATTGGGACTATAGTATTAGACATAAGAGATTTAAAATTGGGCTTCATTACTTCCTGCTTTATTTTAGTATTCCCAAATCTCTGTACAGTTATTTGTAAAGTAGGTATTTTAATTCCTATATTAAATATTAAAAACCGCCTAACTCAGTTCCTAATACTTCATTATAACGGTAACCTCATTACTTGAATATTCTTACTGTTTTCCTCCTGTAATATAACATGCCCTTCTCAAAACGTGTGTCTTTTTATCCTCCCATCTGATGGCCTTCCTGCCTCCCTTCTGGTCTCCCCTGCCCCCCACCTTCACCCCCACTGCAGCTTCTTCCTTTGAAAGCCTTGAGTGACTTCCTTCTATTTAAACCCATCTTACATTTTGAATGTTAAATCCTGCACTCCTGGACTACTACCTCCCTGAGAGAAGTAGAGATATGCTGGGTGCCCTGAGATGCCAGACTCCTTACATGTCTTCACTGCTTCACTATGGGATACATACAGCTCCAAGTGAAGAAACTTGAGGCATCCCTTATCATGGTCCCTGTTTTGGGCATCTCCTGACACATCTCTTACAAGTTTTAGTTATAATTCCCTTTGCTTAGTTTCCTGCTTAATAGACTTCCTGCTTAATAGACCTTATTTTAAAAGTGGTTTTAAGATATGATTACCTATTTTCCTCTCCATTCGTTCTTCCTCATTATGACTAAGTACATCATACCCAACATGCTGTTCCATTCTTTAAGGAACCTCCATGGTGTCCCCATTGTTCAGAGTATAAACTGCTGAATTTCATGCCCATTTGTTTCCAACAATGCTTCATATTTACCCACCAGATTACCTGAGTTTTGCCCCATTTCAGAAATATGCCTCATTCTCTCTTATTAGCCTGTCTTTCCAGCCCTCTCCTAGCAAACCCCTGCTCGTTCTTCAGGAACCCGCTCAAACATCACTTCCTTTGTGAAGCCTGCTGTCTTTCCCAAGACGTAATAGCAATTAGTTAAGGAAAGGAATTTCAAGAATTTCCCCCTCATTTTTCTTTTGCTTTTCCAGCATTTGAGTTTAGATCAGTGCTTGGGCACCAAATCCATAGTTGCTCAAGGACAGGAATGGAAAATTTTGTCCTTCTGTGCAGAATGTTGTGCAAGAGCTGGGCCTTGAGCCTGTTCTGTGGTCAAGACCCAGTTAAAATTATCATACTGCCCTCTCATCACAAAGTCCAGGAGACTTGGTTTCTCCTTACTGCATGCGACTAAAGTTAACTTTCATTTCATCCCTGGTAGAAACTAAGGCATGTGGCATTAAGGAAGTTACCCAGTGAGATATAGGTTGTAACTAAGTCTCCCCCCACCCCACGAAGTTTTAACCACAATTGTAGTTCCTTTGTTACCCACAGGAAGGAGAGTGAGGATATCTGCTTTAAAAGGATTATGTGAATCCAGAGTAAAAGAAAAAAAACAACAAATTTGGTGAGGATCTACTGTCTAAAAATATGAAAAGACCTAAACAGTCCCATGAGTTGTGGTACTTTTCTGTGTGATGTGGTGGGGCTAGGGGAGAGAGAAAGTACATTGGGGGTGCTAATACAGTCTCCTAAACTCTTTATGTAAAAGTGTGTCATGTATGCAGTTGATAATACTGACCTCTTCTATCTCATTCCTGGAATGAGGATGTCTTTTTCATTCATTCCTTGAACATTTGAAAACCTTAATGAAATTGTAAGATACAGTAGTAGTTTATGTTTTGAGTTGTGTGATACACAAAAAGTCATTTTACTAGGCTTCAGTTTCCCTTTCTATAAAATGAATGAGTGGGTTAGTCAGTGATTTTCAGAAGATTATCAATGAATAGATCTTTTTAATCACTCTTGTATGGATTCCCTAATTCAATGTATTGCCTTAGATCCCCACAGTCATCACTTACACACAGGCATTCTCTGAGTTTATAGAGCTGGTACAGCTGTGGCTGGAGTGGGGACCATTCATAAGGCTTTCCCAGGGACAAGCCCTTACCTGCCTACTCAGTCTCAGGTCCAAAGCTTCAGCACCATCTGGGAACTTCTACATGCACCCTCGTGACCTGCCCCAAATCT
This sequence comes from Galemys pyrenaicus, assembly GCA_019455555.1. NCBI lineage: Eukaryota > Metazoa > Chordata > Mammalia > Eulipotyphla > Talpidae > Galemys > Galemys pyrenaicus. The sequence continues at coordinate 4,439,681 of JAGFMF010011830.1, read as the reverse complement.
ACTGAAGAACAGTCGGTGGAGTGGGCCCCACCAATCTGTGTTTCATTGGATTTTCTAGGTGCTGATAAGGCATGGTAACATCTGAGAATCACTGGCTCTTTGACTGTCATGTAGTTTTAAGCATGCTTTTAGGCATGTGGGAAGGGTGAGGAACCTTCAGTTAAATTGCTTGATTTCAGTTGAAGCATACATTCCTTTGTAATTAGTACGTGTACAATAATACACATAGACAGGTGGTGAGAGATTCCCTTTTGTGTCTTGCTAGTAATTATTTGAAGTCTTCCAGAACTTTTATTGCCACGTGGGGGAAAAATGGGACAATGGTTAAGAATTCCAAACGTAGAAGGAAATGAGGATACTTTTGGCATTTGACCTTTGGAATTGTTGGCAATCCAAAGATTCAGTTACACTTTAGATGAAATTCCACAACATAGAGTTATAATTTCTGACTGTGGCACTGAAAGTCAATGACAAAAGCATTATTCTTGTGCTTTTTTTCCTTCAGAGATATAGTAGTGTTCTTTATTACTGGGTTTTGGTATTCCAATTCCTCCTCAAGTGATCCTCCCTGATATTTTTGTCTCTCTCTTTTCCTGTCATTGCTCAGAAATCAGAATCTGACCCCAGCAGCTACTTACTCAAAATTAGCATAAAACTTTATTCATTCTACTGATAAGAATGAATTTAGCAAGGTCAGAGATGACTTTTTCTCTGGAGATCTGAGATTGTGAACACTTGCAGACCTATGGAGTCTGCCTCTTGCTGGTTGGCATGGACTCAGGGTGGGGAGGTGGGAGTGGCTGCACCCCCGCATGTGCAGGGCTGATAGCGGTTTCCTTTGTTTGGCAGGACCAGGATGAGCCTGATGTTGATAAAGTCTGGAATGTTGGGAGTCCAGGCAGATTTTCTCTTGGAATCTCCTTTGGTCTTGGCTCCCTGTAAGAGATAACACTGGTGCTTTTCTGTTTAAAGTAAGGTATGGGTGGGATTTTCATACTTCCTGGGTGGCTAATTTCTTCTTTCACTGCAACTTTTTCTATCTCAGGAACCTGAGGCATGTTCAGACAGGATGTTTGGTTGTGGAGGGGTCATGGTTTTCTCTGCTAGTGTGTGTGCTTTCCTCACTGCAGTTGAAGATGTACAGTTGCTAGATGGATTTGCATTATTGCTACATCTCATGAGTCTGTAGGTGATAAAAACTGTGTTTTCACCTGCCCGCAGCTGTGTATGAATCCTGAGCATGGCAAAAAAAATCAAGAAAACATGAAAAAAATGAAAAATGAGCTCAGATCAGTGGTATTCACCCATCTTTCTGCCAAGTACAGTCTGAAAATGAAAATAGTCCAGACAAATCCGAAAGAGTTTAATGATTTAAAAGCACTCTGTGGACCTCTGGATCAAAAAAACAGGAGACATTCATTTTAGCAGGGAACTGGGCACTTAGCACCCTCATTTCATTTGAATGATAGGCCTCCTGGTCCATCCCCCAGTGGGAAGGCTTTCTAGTGACTGGTTGAGATGACAGCAGACTTCCAGACATTGGCAACAACTGCCTGCATGTGTACAGGCTGGGTCACAGAAGGCTGGTTTCAGGAGTCCTGTGCATTGACATGTGTCTCTGACAGGTCTTTTCCCCTGGTGATCAGAGTTGGAGAAATCAAACTCTGAATAGCTTTTTTCTGTAAGTTCCAGTATGTTGCTAGTTGCTATTAATACTGTCACCACCACCACCACCACCACCACCATCATCATCATCATCATCATCATCATCCTTACAGAGGTGTTGACTTTACTGATTGCTACAAGTCAAAATATGAGGCCTAACAAAAAGGAAACAGCAGTGACCCAAATTTTTACTAAGGAGTAGAGTATGTAATTGTCTATATCAAGTTCTATCACTTACCCTGTCTTTTTGCCTTTTGCTCTTTGTTCTCTCCCAACCCCCCATATTTTTGTTTTTATTTGGAATGTTTTAGCGATGTTAACTATATCACTCATTCAACAGGCAGAATGGAGTATTTTTGTCATGTCAATTGAAGAAGTTTTAACCCATTAACTTATACTTGAAGCTTCACATTTTTACTTACATATAAAAACCCAACCCCCTATAGTTTTTGTTTTAATCTGGAAGGTTTTAGCTATGTTAACTACATCATTCATTCAACAGGCAGAATGATATATTTTTGTCATGTCAGTTGAAGAAGTTTTAACCCATTAAGTCATAATTGAAGCTTCATGTTTTTCACTTACATATAAAAAGACGTATGTCAAAATTTTTTGAATTTGCTTTTGAAATTAGTGTTTACCAGATCAAGGAAAGAATCTTGATTAGTTTCTACCATATGAATGAAATACCTTTATAAACTCACATAATTTTCTTTTGCTTTCTTAAGAACTGATCATAAAAGTATCTACATGGCATCAGAACCCTTGTTATTTAACAGTGAATGATGACATTTATTTTTGTACATGTATAATCTTTAGTTTTCTTGAATTGAAACTTTCAAATGTGATCCTCTCATTTAATTAAGTTGAATTCTGAATTTAACTGAGTTCAGAGATCATCATCAAAATTGTGCCACACTTAGAAGCAAAATAACCTTGCAAATCTGGATTAAGCCCCAGCTCTGCCACTGGTCATCTTTGTACCTTTGAACAAACTAGACACTCTCTCTCAGAGCTTCATTTTCTTATGTACATATAGAATGGGAATTAATAGTGCCTGTTTCAGAAGGCTGCGGTGCATTCTCAATGCAATTTTAAAGATACTAAGTGTCTTCAAAGATGTTACAAATGTGGGTGATGAAAGACTGATGTTTCGTGCTTATGAGAACTATTTCCTGTGGATCATGTAGCAGAACCTTCATTCTGTGAGTGTACCCCTCAGAGTGCTGATGGCCAAGGTATCCTGAGGTTGGGTCATGTTGGGTAACATTGCGTGTCCAGTACTTGAGACTTGAGGGGATTTTCAGGAACATCTAGTCCCCAAATGAGTCTCTACTATTGCTACCCACAAAGAACCTGATGAATTCTGGGCAAGGATAAAATTCAGCCCATTCTCCTCATCTTGGTTCTGCCTCCTCCTGGGTTGGTTTCTCCTGTGAGGCTAAGGAGTAGAGCATGAAAACTCAGCACCATAATGTGTTTGAACCTGCTCAACACATTGACAGCTTTAAATATTTTGCCTTTGTATGGAAGTTTTGGTGGGGGAAAAGAGGAGGGAATTGCCCGAAGATGACTTGATGAAACAACTTCTGTATTTTGCCAGTACTGTTTGATCTGGAACAGTAGTTCATTCAGGTGGATAAGCTAACTAGGAAACCCAGCACTTCTCTGTCTTCTACACTCTCACTTCCATGTTGGTACCATATTGTAATTGTATCCACTGATGCATTATAGAGGTGTTCACACTGTGTGAACATTGTTGAAAACTTGGGCAACTTTCCAGTTACTGTGCCAACAGATTTTGATTTTGCCACAGCATCTCCTGTTGAATTGGTTCTGTAGGTTCTCTACATGTCAGGGCTGTGGCAGAGGCAGGATGCTGAACATCTGGTTTGGAAGGACCAGTGACTTGCAATATGACAGTTATAGTCAGTATTGCAAATGTGCCGATAAAAAGTCATGCTTTCTTTTTTCACCAGCCTTGACTTTTATTTTAAATTTGGAACACACCACAATGTAGCAGACTATGTTACCCTGTTCTGATTTCTGTATTCTAAAGTTCTGAATTCTGTGAAAAACTTAAGAGAACCCAAGTGTGAAATAGGAAGATCCTTTGAGAATGATAGTGATACTAATTGGGTGCCTGTGATTTGTGATACGCATAAAGTAAGAAAACAATAGCATTGTGGTTAAGTGCAAAATTTCTTTCTTCTCTGCTGCTGAATTTGCATTTTGAGCAATCACCCCCGCCCCCTACTGTTCCCACATTGTGACTACTACATTCTAGTTGCATCAGAAGAGAGACACTTCCCTGTAGATGCTGGACTTCAAAAAGGGTGGAAACAACCAAACCATTGCTGTGGGTGTGATATGCTCGAGGCACCAAGGGGAATCCTCATGGCTCAGGAAGACTGTAAAGTAGGGAGGCAGGAGATTCTGTTAGGGGGAAAAAACCCTCCTAAATAAATTACACAAATAGGTTATGGACTTTGACCCCGATTCCAGACCTACAAAATCCAAAAACTACAAATCCCATAAGGTCATTATCGAAGAGCAGATCACTAAAACCTAAAAGTAAAGTTAGGCAGCCAGGCTAAATATAAAAGCAGACATGTGGGCCTTAAAAAGCTCTCTTATCCTTAAAAGTCAGCTCTCAGCGTGCCGTTGGGTTCCAACTCCAAAAAACTAGTAAAACATTTACAAATCTGTATTCCTCTCTTCTCCTTGTGTTGTTCACTACACTATTTCCCCTTCTCTTATAAATAAAACCCCTTTATTAACCTTAAAACCCAATCAAACCCCATTTTATATTAAAATTACCCTATAACAATTCCATGATTGCATTTTTATATATCCCATTCTTCCCATTCCCACTTGGGGGAAGTTTTCCAAAGGAATGGGGTTGTGATAGAAAAGCCTTTTTGCCCTATTGTGGCCCATGAACACTCTACTTTGAACAAATCTCTATGAATAAATTTCTTTTTTCCTATTTGAACTTTCCTGACACTTACGTCTTCCTTATCTGCTTGTGCTTAATGTGCTGGACTAGAGCACCCACAGCCAGTATATATTGATTGATAAGAATGAAAAATGATGTCCTATCTTAAAGTTTGAAAGGAGATAGCAGTATACTTACTATATTGAGGTTTTGGCTTTCTGAACAGTGATCTGTAGTTGTTAAAGTGATCTTTTAGAATTTTGAGAGTCTTAAAATTTGGATATTTTGACTTTTCCCTCTTTTTTTAGTTTTAACTTGAAAGCTTAAAAACAAGAAAAGTGTTTGCCTTTATCCTTAGGCTTAGGGTGCATTGATTATAAAAACAACCTGTTTTAATTGAAGATCCATGATTATTTTTAAGTCTGTTTACTGACTACAGCTACTATAAAATGCAGTAAGTTCTTACGAGTAGAAAGTTCACTCTTAGTTTATCTTTATACATAATAAGGAGGAATATTAATAGGATTTCTATTAAATGCCCAAGTCTTGTTTTCTAGGCTTATTAGAACTATTCCATGAGAGCATCATGAGTGAGAAGGAATAGCTAGGTTAATGAACATTTTAAAAAGTGTATTCTAATAAATGTATTTATTACTGGTGCTCTTTAATTACCATGGTGAACTTACATTGACCTCTTTCTCCTACTATTTGAATAGACAATATTATATGGAACAATAAGATTCTTAAAACCAAGAAGGATGGAGAAACTGCCATAATTTAGGTTCACTGGGTTCTTCAAAACTATTAAAGTGTCTTGCCAAACACATTAAATGATAATAATATTTAGTCTTTCAGGAGATTTATCTTTTGTGGAATGTTACTTCAAGGAACTCCATATGATACCAGCATCTCTTGAAAACACTAGTCAAAAATTATGTGTTATTTAAGTGAAAAATGGTTCTCAGTACCTTAACTCTTAAGCTATCAAGTTTTTTTTTTAAACACAGTAACACCACTAATATTATTTACTCTTCACACTGTAATCTTTGAGAGAATGACTCAAGTTCAATTGCAATTTTCAATTTGAAACTGTGTCTTCATTTCATTGAAGATTTCTGTGCCTGTGAGTCATTAGTTTTCATGATTTCAATCTCTGGACTCAACACCATCTGGAATATCATGCACAAAGGCAAAACTGTCTCTATTAAGTTAAGCTAAACCATTACTGTATTAGTATTTTGCAGAAAAAAGGTCATATATTAGGTAGCATTTACTCTGTAATGAATATAATTTGTAGTGGAGATGGATACATTACAGAGTCAATACGATTTCCTAACGATTTGCCTGATTTTGCAGTGCAACTGTAATGGTTTTCTGCATCATTTCTTTTAAATGATATCAGGGCTGGTTAGTTTCCATTTTCTGGTCATGCTCCCTATAGTTGCAAAGGGAGATCCAGTAATCTTTTTTTACATTAACCTTGTTAACCTAAAAGTTCACAAGGTCATTAAAAAGACAAAGCATATTTATTTGGGAATAGCAATTTGGGGAGCACAGGTTCAGGTCAGAAACTCCAAAACTGTGCTGAGAAGGGACAAAGTTCAGGGGGTATTTGTAGAGTGGAAATGAAGGCTATTGTAATTGATGAAGTAATTGCCAGTGAAAAAGTCATAAGATAAAACAGTCAGTGGAGCAGTCACAAGGTAAAGTAGGTGCAGGCTCAGTTTTGTCTGTCTTTTCAAACAGGATACTCTCATTCTTGCTGGGTTCTTTGAACACTGGTACTTTGACCCATTCCATATAAGACAATTCCTCTAATGTGGTTTATCCCAGCACCATTTAAAATAGCCTTAGGGATATTAACTTCTAACAATCTCTGTACTTGAACTTTCAGAGCTTTTTATGTGCTTGATAACCCGTGGCCTGTTTTGTACCCAGAAATACAGATACTCACCTACTCTACTCTCTTCCACCTGTTTTAGTTTTTCTTCATTCAGTTACTACTACTGAGCTGTTTTTTTTGTTTGTTTGTTTTACTTACTGAAATGGTAAAAGATGTAAGACAGATGAATTTTTTTTTTTTAGCATTAAATTTTTATCTTAGGTTTCAACCCACTTTTTTTTAGCTCATATTCTGAATACAATTTATTTTCTTTATTAGTCAATTATTTATTTATTTGTCTTTGTCTTTTGCATTTTTAAATCTTTTTTCCTATTTTTCCCTTTAATTTATATATATTTGACATCAATTCCCCATGTATTCCCCATCACCATATCACCTGTGCACCATCACCTTAGTCCCCCATGCTCTCATCTGCCCTCAACCCTCCTCCTCACCCCTCCCCGTCAAGAGTCCCCAATTTGTCCTTGTCTTTTCATTTTTTCAACCCACTTTTTTTTAATATAAATTTTTTGAATTTACATATATTTGACATCATTTGTAATCCTCATGTATTCCCCATCACCATATCACCAGTGCACCATCACCTCAGTCCCCCGTGCTCCCGTCTGCCCTCCACCCTTCCCCTCTTCCCTCCCCACCAAGTGTCTGCAGTTTGTCTTTGTCTTTTCATTTTTGATTTTTGTTTCTTTCTTGTTGTTATTATTATTGTTCTTATTCCTTTCCTTGATCTTTATTTGGTTCCCTTATATTCCTCCTAGGGGAGGAACCATCTGGTATTTTTCTTTTGCCTTCTGACTTACTTCGCTTACTTTTGAAGAAGAAGGATTCAAGATTGCTTTTATTTTAATACTTTATTGCAAGTTGGTTGAATGAATCTGAGGGAAAAAATACTTAAGATAAGTTCATGATCATTTAAAGGAAGTAACATGTTCCATTGGGTGAATTATCTATGTCCCCTTATTTCCATTTCCTTTCTGCTCACCCCTTTTGTCCTTGTTTATTTTCAGTAATATCACACTGGTGGGATTCAGCCATATATAAGAGAATAAAGGAGAATGTGTCTAGATTGCTATGTCTAATAGCTTAGTAGTTTTAGTAAGAACTGATGTGTGAAAAGAATCTGAAACCTAAAATGATGCTCAGAAATTATCTACAGGTTTATTCATAATATGGAACAGATCCAAAGGAAATTTTTGTTTTATTTAGGTTAAAACAGTTGAATTTTAGAAATTTACATGATCCACCCTAATATCCCCGACATTATGATAACACACAAATATATATATCTGTTTCTCACCTGTTCTTAAGACATTTCTCCCCTCTACAATTTCAAGAGGCTTAAGGAGAGAAAACAGTGAACACCAAGATGTTCAGATGATTTGTCCACTCATATATTAATTTTGCAGGCAGAATATCAAAAGTGATATTTTGGGAGAGTAGTAGACCTGTTTAAGGTAGGATATATTAGATTTTGTACCAATACCATGGTATACAATGGAATAAGTTTAGAGTACCCAGGATGGTAGTGAGAGTACTATTGATCAATGCTAGTGAATGAAACACCCAAGGAAAAATAAACCATCTCTAAACAAATGGTATTCATATGTAACAATTACATTAATTATACTTTATTTAAGTATGGTGGTTTTGTTCGTGGAGAAAAATTTTTCAAGAGAAATTTGAGGCATTAATAATTGAATATTTCATGGAAACTGTTGTGTATAATTATCAAGTTTACTCAATTTCATAACTATTCAGGCAATATTTTCAGGCCAAGATTTATGGACACTGTACATAGTTTCTGCTACCAAAAGAACATTCCTTCCTCAGGCTTACTGTAAAGCATATTGTCTGTTTCTGCTACACTGTTGTGAGCAGATATCCCTCAGCATTTTTAAATAATTTTAATGCACAAATGGGAGAAAGGAAAAATTAAAAGGAAAAGATCAGCATTAGTTTCTATGACAAGAAAACTATTTGAACAGGATCAGTTGTCCATATGTTAGATCTTATTTACCCTGTACTAAGTTTGTGGTAATGCAAAATGATAACCTGGTCTATTATTGCACCCCAAAAATTCAGTTGCAAATTTCATTTCTGTATTAATAGGGCAATGACTTCATAAAAGGTTATGATAAACTCTAACACCTCTCCTGGCACATATATGAACTCAGTTCATTTCGTTTGTCTTGAATTCCTTTGTTCTATCCATATTCATGTTAGTGTTACCATTGTCCATAAAAAACACACAATGGAGTGTACCTCTGAAAGACTGTGTTCATTTCCTTTAGCAAATTGCCACAAGGTCAGTGATTTAAAACAGATATTTATTCATAGTTCTAGAGATTACAGTGTCTACTGGGATTGAAATCTAAGTGTTGGCAGTCTCTAACTCTCTCCAAAGGCTCTGGAGTAGCATCTATTCTTATCTTTTTTTGGACAATGGAAGCCAGCATTCCTTTACTTGCAGCTGCATCACTCCCATCTTCAAGACACATCTTGAAATCTCTCTGTGCTGTCTTCAGATTGCCTTCTCCTCTGTGCATGTCAAATCTTCCTCTATTTTACTCAAGGTAAGAATACATGTGAATTCATTTAAAACCCATTCTGGTAATCTCAAATAAATTTCCCAGCTTAGAATCCTTAACTTAATTATAGCTGCAGAGACATTGCTGTGTAAGATAACATTCACAGGGATTGGGGTCTCGGTAGCCTTTGGGATCCATTTCCAGCCTACCATGCTTAATATCAGCAAATGACTGATAGGATGAACAAATTATTCAGAACTCTCTATCTGCTATGGGTTTCAAAAATTACCTGGACCCTTATTATAGAATTATAAGGCATACCAAAAAAAAAAAATTGATGAAAGTAATGAAGTTGAGGTACAAAATCCAGATTATATAAATGAAAAAAAGAAAGAAAATCTAGGGGACGAAAACTCAAGACTTAAGAACTCACATGGATTATACATTATCAGGCAGGATGATGCATGACAGTTTGTAAATGAGAAATGAAGGATGAAGTATCAGTCATAGAGATCACACTCTTCCCTGTAGCCAAGTTCAAGCTGCATCAGATGTGCTGGTGGAGTTGTATAATCAACTCTGGTGGTATTGCTAGGACCTTAATAAGGGGGAAAAGAAGTGGAAGGGAGCACATCATGTTACCTGTCTGGAATCACTTCTCCAGTCTTTCAGTGATTTTAAAACATTAAGTCTGTTTAACTTGTCATTTAACTCTACCCATAGTCATGAGCCTTTGGTTTTTGCTACTTACGTGTTTTTTTCCATGAGAGTATCAATCATTTACGGTATATAATATGCCTGCCAGTTCCTTTTGGAACCAATTTAAATGAGAAAAATGATGAACTTTGGGAAAAACTTTTTAAGTATGTCTGGTAAATTGTTTTACTATTTGAGAACAGCTTCACAGACTGAAATACATTTTCCATTTAGTAAAATTTGGCTTTTGTGTATGTGTGTGAGCCACAATATTCTTGGAAATATGTTGAAATCTTAAATTTAGAGAATGTGACTTATTGCTTTGGACATTACTTTCTGTTTAGAATGATGTTACAGTCTACACTACAATATATCTGATCAGCAGCATTCAAAAGAAAAACAACTTAAGGCTTAACACAATTGATATATGCATATTATAATTCACAACTTTTTTGGGGGTTCTTTATAGAGCAAATATGCTACTAACCCTTGCTTTTACATAGCACATTTCATCAAGTAAACATACTCTCTTGACTCTTGATTTGTAGATATTAATACCAAGACTGAAATTTAGGTCTAAAAATTCACATTGACTATTATGAAACAGACTATTGTGAACATATTTGTATGTTCAAAACATATTTCATTAATTGGGCTCTCTTTCTAAATTTCCAGTATTGTCTTAATGCTATCATTTCAAAAGACCTAATTTTTTTAAGAGTCGTTTTAGAGTTATACAAAATACAGAAAGCACAGAAATTTCCCATAATAGTGCATGTTTTTTAATCTGTGTGCTTGAGCACTTTGATAGAGAATTTTTCCTGGAGTTAGTCTCTCCACTCTCAACTTTTTTGCTCTTTACAATTCACTCTCCACACAGTAACCAGGGGGATCTTCTTAAAAGCCTCCATGTTTTCCTTCCAAACTTAATAGAAGGTGAAGACTCTTTACCTTTGTATCAAAGTCTGCATCAAATTAACCACTGCTTGATTGTGTAGCCTCAGCTCCTTCCAGTCTTACCCAAGCTCTGATGTGTTCTAGACACATGGACCCTTGCCAGTCCTTTAACAAACCACAAACCACTACACCCTTTCTGTTCCCTGTGCCTCAGAAATTCTCTTGCTTTCTTGGTGTGCTTGGGTCTTTGTCATCCTTCCTGGAACAACCCAAATGCCTTTGAGTAAGAGAAGCCTATTCTACCACATCACCCTAAAAATATTCTTCATGGCACCGACTACTCATGACCTTTTCATGCTCGTTCATGTCTATGTGTATTGTCTATATTCTCCTAGCAAAGGTCATCCCTTGAATGTATTAGAAACAGATTGGAGTTGTCAGAAGTTTACAGAGCTCATTCAAAGGGACTTCCAAACATCTTTTAAAGATAATATAAATTGCTGAGTTTGTTTTTTCTTTTAAAATTTTCATTTTATAAGGCTTTGGTTAAAATACAGAATTCCATTGTACTTGGCAAGAGTTATAAGATAGTTTATTATGCATATTTATAGGCCAAAAGTGCACAGCACTTAGCACAAAATACTATTTTGAGAAATTGATCTGCCAGGTAAGAATATTTTGCTAAATCTAATAGCCCCACAAATGAAGTCCTTATAAATTAAGTTTAAAATTTCCTTTCTTCCAGTATACTAAACTGTCCTCACTGTATCCCCATTTTTGCTCAGTAAGAACCTTTTTGTTGCTAGCAGAGTCACTTTTGGTGACCTAGTATTATTTATACAATGGCTAACTTTTACCCATAGCTAGAATCTGTACTTTGTGTTTTCCCCATCCAATTTTCATTGTTTCACATATTTTGTAATAATTGAAATTTCAATCAGTTACTCTTGATAAACATTTTGAATATAAAAACTAATGTGGAACGTGAGTCAACCTTTTGTTTTAGACTATTGCTTTCTCTAACAGTTCGGTGGGAATATTTTTTAGGCACCAGCTCTTAGTCTGTTTCTCTTAGCACTTTTATTAAAGCAACTTTAAAAAATGGTATAACTTACGTTCAGCACCTTTGGCACTCAGAAGGCTTTATGTGTTCTTACTCTGTTGGAGGACAACATGAAAATACAACTTTCAGATTGTTAGGAAATGTTGCAGAGCCTGACTTTTTAACCACTTTGTACTGGTGTAAGGGGTTGTTTGCCTGCTTGCTCTCACCAGGCTCTTCCAACCAGGGCTCCATGACTGGTCACCCTGCTCTCATGAGGGGATTCTTAGCATACACTTCAAGTCTGTGCCAGAGGTAAAAGTGGTTACCTATCACCTCCCACATTGGTAATAGAATGAGAGAACAGGTCGTGCTTTAAAAATTATTACTGAGAACTACATCTGCGGATGGAAGCATTCTCTACCAGATCTTATATTGACATTTTGGGACAAAGTGGACACTACACTGGGTTCCAGGAACTCCCTGATGATAGTGTTGGTGGTATGCCTCTGCAGTGTGGAGTATAGAGATTATTAACTTGTTCTGTTGGAATTTGTCTGAGCAGAGAAGCAAATCATAGCCCATAGGGGATTGTCACTGCGTTTCAAATCATCATTAGGTGATCTGGCTTTTTTTCCCTCAAAGATTCCACCTGTGTGAACTAAAAGTACAGGAAAATGCCTTTTATACTGTAAATGTGATTGCCTGTAAACCATGCTGTGGCCAAGTTAAATCAGAAAGGAAGCACTCCCTCTCTGGCTCTTCACAATAACTATGTGAAGATGGAGGATAGAAGGGTATTTTGGAGTTAAGCAAAACAAAAACTAAATACCATTAGTCCTGCTTGCAAGTTTGATAAAATTTGAGAATTTCCTATTCCATAGGAATATAGCTAGAAACTGCTTAAGAACCTTCAGGAAAAAGTAACTGAACTTTATAGCTGTGAGGACAGTTCTCAATACTGTGATCCTGTTTCTGATCAGTGACCAAAAGGCAGAGAGTATGGATTACAGCAGAAGCAGCACCTACCGCTGCAGAATGGATACCTCATTCTAGATAATACTGGACATGGGCTTCATTTTTGGTGTTGCCTTTTATAAGTTTAAGGGAATTTTAATTTCACATTTCAGACAGATGTTTTCTATCTTGGGACTATGCTAAAAAATATAGAAACCTAACAGCTCAGTACAATGATTTTAGAACTTCTTTAAGTCTCTCTTCCCATTCTTAGTTTCTCTTGCCACTACCTTTCATTCCTCTGAAAATTAACACCTCCCAGTGAAATCAACTTCTTGCTGCCTTCGCTGGAGACTGAGGTCTAAAAATCCATCCTAGCAATTAATGTAAAGTGAAATTTGGAAGATGCCTAGATTCTCATGGAGCCATGAAAGCTAAAGTTATTAAAAAGGATTAGGAACCACAGCTGGTAAGCAGATGGAATGCTTATAATTTTACCAATTTTAGGTATCTGTAAATCTGCACAAAACCTATTTGCTTTTTCTCTAGTTCATTTCACTTTAGCCGCTGGAATAGAGCCCTGATCAAATGTGACTCCAGTTATTATATATGGTAGGCCTTAATAGGTCAGTCATTTAGTTGGCATCATTTATCATTCAGTTCAGGCAGTTGCGTATTAGTAATCATTACTTAATGCATTTATGAGAAACTCAGTAGATACACAAGATAGAATAGACTGCATTTCATTCAAATTGTACAACTGTTCAAGTGTTTGCTGCTTGAAGAAACTCTTGAATCAGTTTCCTTATCTCTTTAAGCATCCTTTCCATCATTCTCTGATCACGCAAATAGACAAGGAGCCTAGACCAGCCTTCTTCCACTCTTTGCTACTACATCATTACCTCTGTTTATTCTGGCTTATAATAACATGAGGCCCTAAATGTGCACAGAGCAGTTATTAGCATCCTCAGAAACACAGGCCTGGGCCACACTCTCGGGTAGTTTGGCATTTCCTCCACAAAGGAAAATGAGAGACTTTTGCTCAGTGGCAGTTGAGAAGGTCAAATGAGGAACTTTATTCTAATAGAAATATATTCATTTATACTTGAGTGGTTGTTACATTATCTAAGAACAGAATTAGCCTTTTTTTATCCTTAACAAAATACTTCAGAAAAATAGTTGCTCTATTTTCCAGCTAATGCTATGCTCAAAATATAGAAAAACAGCTGAAGCCATAAAAAAATTGGATAGTCTGAATACACTCTGTTCTAGCTATTTAGGAAGAAAACAAGACACAGACATTTCAGGTGGTGCTGTACAGCAAACAGCTGTAGTTTATGGCCCAATGTAGTCTCTGTTCTCTTGGAACCAATATGTGCCTCTTCTCTAAAGCCACACTCAGCTGCAAAAATATTGTCACATGTGTTTTGGAAGCATTACTTCATAATCATGTTCTAGCCTCAAAACATCCTGGATGATATATTTCTATATGTGGGAGGGTAGGGGGTAAAATATTGTGTTGCTGATGCATTAGCATTAAATAATCTTGTAAATTATCATCGGAAATGGTTTCTTTTAGGATCAGCTTTTCAAATGAATTTAGAAGTTTCATTTTTGGACTTCTAAATTTCTGTAATTGGATATGGTCTCTTAAAGAAGCAGTAGAATAAATACCTTTTAACTTCCAGTGTAATTATTATGTCCTGAACCAAGACCAGCAATCACTTTGAGCGGACAGATTTATTTATCTGTCATAGGGAAAATTGTGCTCCCGACCATGTCCTTGCTTCCCTTGAATTTAGGGGTTAGCAGGAGAGGAGGTCTCATAAGTCCCCCAAGAAGAAATAAAGTTATACTGAGAATCAGAAGACCTAGATTCTTATAAATTCATAAAATCTCCAATTTGACCCATATCTTTTAAGTGGGTATTATAATACCACATTTTTTTTAATGTTTAATACATTCAGTAGATTACTAGAGCTGTCATAACAAAGTACTGCAGACCAGGTAGTTTAAATGACATTTATTTCTTCATAGTTACTGAGGCTAGAAGTCTAAGATCAAAGTGTATGTCTGCAGGGTAGGTTTCTTTTGACAGTCATGAGTGAAAGAGCTGTTCCAGGCCTCCCTCTTTGACTTGTAAATGGCTGTCTTCTTCCTGTGTCTTTGCTATGAATGTGTGTGTCCAAATTTCTTCTTTTTATAAAGACATAGGACCTACCTTAATGATGCCACTTGAGCTTACAAGATCCAAATACATCTATAATTGTATTTGGACCTATCTCCAAATACAGTTGCATCCAGAAATGCTGGGGGTTAGGATTTCAATATGTGGTTTTAGAGAGGAACACAGTTTAGCCCATAATGTATTACAGAGGGTTTCTAAATATGAATGATACTCATATACTGTAGTTTATAATTTTTTGACTTGCTGAATATTCAAAATATTTTAATAAATTTTATTGTAATAGACAGATTGATCAAAAAATCATGTCTTTGAAACCTAAAATTTAAGGCACACTTGTATTATCATTTCCTAAGGTGAATTTGCAAGAAAAAAGTTCTTTCAATCTGTAGGAGTGCATCTTTTACTTTATAGGAATAAAATGAAACCATTCTGGTTCCTTTTAGGACTTTTTTGTTTCTGTTTTTGTTTTGTTCTAGTTGTAGAGGGTTGTTTGGAAATTTATTGGGAAATTTTCAACAGGAATTTGTGAGTTAACTGCTTATTACCCACAGAATCAAGGAAATGTAAATCAATCTTTTGCTCAGCGGTAAATAGAATCTTGCTTACCTTGGAACTTAAAACTTGAGCAAATGGCAATGTTTTACTCAAAAGGGTCTGTTAGATTGCTTGCTATATGTAGTAATCCATAAAGACTAAATCCGCAGTAAAGCCAAATAGAACTTTGTGGGCCTGGGATTAGAGAGCATTGCAAGGAAAGAGATCCCTCAATGGAAAATGCTGAGCTTTCTGTTCATTGGGAATGCAAATGGGAGGACTGTTAATTATGGGAAGAAAGGCAACCAGCCTGTTCACATACTCTAAGGTGAAAAGGAGAAAGGGTAGTCAGGGTAGTTGGAAGCATGCATTAAGATTGCAAAAAGGGGGACTTGCAAGTACTTTTGCAGGTCAAACTTTTTTTATTTGACTGGTAATTAATTGCTAAGTAGACATAATAGAGTCATCTCAAATGGTTCTTTAGAGATGCATGATTTTTGTGCACAAAAAAACTATTGTGGAACAAGAGAGCTGGGAAACAACTAACTTGGCTAAACAAAACCAAGCATTCTAGCCTCTGAAAATAACTTTGTGTATTCTGATTTAATTTTCTGAAATAGATTAGTATGTAGTGGATTAAAAAATTACCACTGGTATATAAAATGCTATTCACGCTTCTCCAGGATACTGTCTGTATCCAAGAATTCTAAAGATTTTAATTAGCAATGTGTTCAATTGCCTTTATATCCTCCCAGCAAGCATGATATCTTTATTGAGTGTTTGCCAGTCAGATGATTATTACCTCTGACTGCAGAAAAAATTCTAATCCACACCAAATTTCAGATTCTTAAAGAATTTATTATGTACATTCTGTCTTCTCAATGAAAAATCTTAGAACTATAATTTTTAGGCAGTTTTATCGTAATGTGCCATTTGCTGTACTATCACAACCAATCGAGAGGTCTCTCCTTTTAGCTCTCTTCACTAGGATGTCTAGCATGTGCTTGTTTCTTAGTGTTCAGAGAATGCACAGTATGTGCATTTGTGAGTAGTGTTTCTCTGACAGTTTCTTCAGTCATACATTAAAAAATAATTGTGTTTCTGGGATGTTGGGGAAGACCCTACAAAGAGGAGCACCCTTCTAGGTGGGTGATGAAGAGAACACTGCCTGAAAGAAGTGACCTCAGCAGAGCCTTGAAGAATGACAAAAGTCAGCCAGACCAGGAAGGGAAGAATAGACTCATGTATATTCTAAATTACCCTTCAACTAAGAGTTTGTCTGTTACAAAATGGTCTTTTCCATTTTATTGTTTTATAATAGAGATGTTATTATTACTGTCTCTAGGAATTTTTGGTAAAGTCAACTACCTAGGTGAGATTATTAATTTAATATATTAAAGACTCTTATTTTGAACTTTTTTACCTCTGTTGCTCATTTTTTTTTCAGTTCTCATTTTCCGCCCCATTTTCTGGCCATGTTTTTCCTTCTTTTTTTTTCCCCCTTCTGTGCTGTCATATTTCATATTTTTCCCCTTTGCATTTTTATTTCTTGCCAGTCTGTTGCATGACCCAAATAACTGTCTTGGCTTGTATACCCTGGCCCCTCTTAGACCCGATGAGCCCCAATACAGCAGGAGTTGTATGCCCCAGTTGTTAGGATCAGGTGAATATTGTTTATTATCTGTAGATTTTGAAATGTCAGCTGATTGGGGGAATAATGTAAAATTTAGTTCCTAGAACTTTAAAAAAAACTTTTATTGAAGTAACTGCCTTATAACATTATATAAGTTTCAGGTGTAAAGCATTTTAAGTCAGCATCTGTAAATTCTACATTATGTTTGCTACCAGAAGTCTTGTCTTTTGATCCTTCAACAAGCAGCCCCTTATACCTGATTGTTAACATACTCCCCGTCCCTCTGGTAACCACTATTTTGGTCTTAAAATCCAAGGGTTTATTTTGTTTTGTTTATTCAGACCTTGTGACTGAATTTTTTGGTATACATGCAAAAGATATTAAGGCCTATTATGGTTTGAATGAATAAGGAAGTCCTTTTGGAGATAATAGAGATGCTGAGTATGTGGTTAGGAGGAGTTATATAGCAGTATTCTCTTATACAGAAAACTAAGTTATTTGCAGTAATTTAATTTTATAAAAGACTTAAAACATTAAGTTCTAAGTTCTTAAGGGAGATCAGTACATACGACATTATACAGTAGTTTACTTGAAAATGACTCAAGATTTCTTTCATGTTGATTTTGGATTTGTGGGATGTCTGCTATCATAGATGTTTGCAGCATAAAATTAAAGAACTTCAAGAATGGGCACTCTGGGTCCTCAAAGAACGGTCCCAATTCTGGAGAAAATCTCTCATAGGTCATATCTTCCATATAGACATTTACTTCTTGCTGGCCCAATCTAGCATTTCCTTTTCGTTGATGTCTCAGTTTGATGTTTTTGGTTGTTTTTTTGTTTGTTTGTTTTCAGATTTGGGCAGATGGTACTGTCTCTTTTGATTATCTGGTTTTTTTTAGAAAGAAATGTTGATTAGGAAGAACAAGAAACAAGACATGGCCAGATTAAATTGAGATCAGAAATTGTACAATCCAAGAAGAGCCAAATGTATTCTGTGTTTTTCTAGAGTTTACTATGGCTCATGCTTGAGTTTCTAGAGCCCAAGTTTGCTATGTTTTACTGTTATTTAAGACGACTTTTTGATTTTCTTTAACTTTGATTTCTAAAAGAAATAGAAGCCAGAAATTTTGGGGTGCTTTTTTTTTCTTCCTAATTATATTCAAATAAGAAAATCCTTGGATAATAATGGTTTTTGACAAATCCAGAAGTTGGGGATGAATTCTACTTTATGCTGCTAAAATCTCTCATTTGTAGTCTTTGTGTTTTCTCACTATTTGGCCAAGTGATCTTAAGCCAAAATATTTAACAGGTGTTCAAAACAGAAGTTTCAAGGAAGTGAATAAAGGGGCACAGAAAACAGCTTGAAGGATCTACCACTGAGTACATTTGGGACAATATTAGCATTAAAAATTAATGGCAAGGGAGTATTACAGATTTTATTGAATAAATAAAAAGACTGATTCATAGATACTTGAAGTGGGTGAGCATGCTAATTAACATAACAGGAATGGTGGAATTAGGAACATCACTCTCATGCAGCTGTCACTATCCTAATTTGTCTGGCAAAGATCATTAGGGTTTATGACAGTCATCATGGGAAAGGGAAGAAGTACTTTGGCTACTGAGGTTACACATACTATAATCAGGTGATTAAAATGTTGAGCATCACTAAAGGACTCAAATCAGCACTGTTTACTTCCTCATGAAATGGAATGGGAAGTCTAGCTACATAGAATTCTTGCCAAAAATTTTAGTCTGTGTTGAATTATAAGGAAATAGTCAATACAATCCACATAGTAGTATATTCTAAAACAAAACTGGCCTGGATGCTTCATAAATATCAATTTATAAAGTCAAAAATGTATAGGGAATTTCTGTTCTAAATTAAAGGAATCTAAACCTAACAACTAATACAACACATATTTCTTGATTAGATCCTGAATGGGAGGAGGTGGGCAGACTCCAGACATTGTTGAAACAACTGGGGAAATTTGATTATGGGGCATCTAGATTAGATTTTATTCTATCAGTGTTAAATCTCTTGGCTGTGACATTGTTGTCACAAGGGCCTTGTCCTTAGGAAAGACATGATGAAATTCGGGAGTTGAATTTTCAAAAAAATTAACAACTTCTTTTCAAGTGGTTATGGAAATAATGTGTACGTTTAGAGATAAAAATGGGATGCAGGTATAGCAGAATGTTAACAATTGGTCAAAAGATGTGGGTGTTCATAGTACTACACCAACCTTTCTATATATTGAAAATACTTCCAAATACATATGTTTACCAATCTAATGAACATGTTTTCAATTCCAGATTCTCTGGAAGAATGCAGCTATTAATAATATTGTTAACAATAGTTAACAACTATTAACATGGTCTCTACTAGTAATGATTGATAGGCTGCATAGGTGCTGTTCTCTTTAAATAGGGTTATGGCGTCTTTGGTTTTCCACAGTCCTTACCCTTCCCTTTTGCTTATTATGTCCATCTTCTTTTACTCATTGTCATATATATACTATTACTTTAAAGGAATCTATATATACATTTGAGTATGTACCTACATATATAACCTTCTCTGAAATTCCTGGGTGTAGGGTGGGTTGTATCATGCGTAGTACCTGTGCCAGGTACTGTACATGTCTGGTACCAGGACAGTGGTAAGGTATTTGGAGTCCTACCATGTGAAGTTAACTCTAGATTTAAAATCTGTATCAGCTGACAAGCTTACTGGCTTCTTTGGCTATAGACTAAATGTCTAGTCTCATCCTCAAATGCATGTAATTTAGTCCTATGAGACATCAATTAAGAAAATGTAAATGTAAAAGCTGTTCAGAACTTCCTGTATAGGTGGTATAAATAGGAAAATTCTCTTACAAATGTCATGTTACAAAATTGTTCTATTACTACTCCCTGTTAGTTGATACAGTCTTGCAAAAATATTAAGACACTTTGAAAAGTATTCAGGGTTCTGGGAGAAAAAAACCAAGATTTAATGATAAAACATTTTGTGGAAACATTTATAGATGCCAATGCAGAAAGTAGTGTATAAACTTTAATTACTTTTGTAAATTCTTCTATCCTGTGTTTAAGTGATTGCCTTCCTATTACACACCCAGGGAGGGTACCAGCTCTTGCTGGATAATCATGGAGTTGAGCCTTCCCCCAAAATAAAAGAGCTATATATCTGGCGCAAGTTAGGACTTAGCACTGAAACAGTTCAAACACACAGAGGGAAGGAAAGGAAAGGACTGGTGCTAGAGCTAAACTTGCCAAGGAAGCGTGTCTACCAAATACTTGATCATTTTTGTGTGTTTTCCATTCCAGTTTAATTTGAGATTCTTAAAAACACTTGTTGCTTTTGTCCATTTCCATGCATATATATAATGTTTGCCTTGTGAAATAAACATAATTCTCCTTTAGGGTATTTGACAGAAATGAGTGTAGCATCTGCTAGTACTTCACATAGAATCCAATTTAGTTGATGTCAAAGACCATAGTTGAGAGAAACACTTTGAGTTTACCTGCAAGTCATCATGGGTAAAGTATCTGGTGCTTTCCCTTAAAGAGCCAGACCCTGCAGTTCTGTTATCCTTCTTATTACCTAAAGTACTGAACATTGGCCTGGAGACCCATTTTGCCTGTAGGTGGATTGATGTGAATGTTCCCAGTAGGAACATTGCTTAAATATTGGACCAGGAAAGGAAAAAAAAGTCATTTTTCCTACTGAATTCTAGAAATGGCAACAGACGCTTAGAGGAAATCAGCCATTCTCTCTCCATTTACAGTCGCTGTCCATCTCTTCTGTCCACTCAGGCACTCCACCTGCAAAAGGACTTCATCTCTTCTCTCCTTTCTCTAAGGTTCCAGAATCTGTTTAGAACTCAAGGTGTTGTTGAAAATATTTTTCTAGACTGGAAGGCAAATTCCCACAGCATTTGTTTGTTTACCTGCCTGCTTTCCTTTTTAGTTTTGAAAGTCTGGTATTTCCTTGGCTATATTTCAGAATTTCAAATAGAGTAACCACTTAACCCAGCTAAATAACTAGAGAGATGTTTGTCTTTGCATTTTAGGCATCAGGATGATTGATATCTCAAAGTATTTCTGGAATATTTTCTTTGGGGATTAATTGCATTGTCTTTGTACAAATTTATTTATTCCTGTAACTTTAAACATTTTTAGTACTTATACTTAGTCATTAATTGTGGATCATTATCACAAAGTTCTTACATACTTCTACTTTTGTATGTACTTACTGATTATTCTTTTTTCCCCCCCGGCATAAGCAATATTTTAAAAAAGAGGACAACTGATTTATATTTCTGATTGGAAAAGCAATTCAAGATGCATTCTTAAACTGTCTTCTTTCATCCCTATTAGCGCTGGTTTGCATTGATAGACTATGCAGCTTGTCCTTATTAGTGAGTCAAGTTTTCCCTTTTTATCCAAAGTTTTTTTATGTCCATTTACTTCTTATATTGATCGTTTACTGTTCTTTTTCATCCTAAAGCATTTGTTTTTGTTCATTAGGTCTTGTATTGACTGTTTGCCTCTTTAAGCCTCTTATCCCCAAAATGGGCAAGGACAGAATTTGCATGTTTTCCATATCCTAGTTTCCTATATATATATATAGGAAATATAATTTGTAAAAAAATATATATATTTGTTAAAAAAAAAAAAGAGTAGCTAAGTCAGCTCCTTGGCAAATCTGAGAAAGCATATTGTGTAATGCTGGGCATATCTATAAATGAGCCCTGTGGATAAGAACTAGACTGACTGTTTACAGAGAAATGATGCTGATGTAATTCCATTGGAATGTAGGGGCTGTTACAACCATAAATACATTCTATAGCTAACAGCTAAGTGTCTGGCTGTATTTCTTTTCTAACAAGGAAAAAATGTGAGACAAACCAAAGAAATAAATTGTGTTTATAAAGGGGAATGTTTTAATTAGTTTAGACCTTACATTTATTCAAACTTTCTGAATTTAAAATTATTTTTGGAACAAACATAAAAACCATTATTTGTGGAAAATTTATTTTTTTTCCTGTGCTGTTTAATTTTTTTTTTGCTTTTTTAAATTTTTTTCCCTTTATATATATTTGACATCAATTGTAATTCCCATGTATTCCCCATCACCATATCACCAGTGCACCATCACCTCAATCCCCCGTGCTCCCATCTGCCCTCAATCCTTCCCCTCCCCACCAAGTGTCCCCTATTTGTGGAAAATTTAAATTTCACATGATACATCTTCCCTCAAGTGTATATGTGCGGGGGTGGGGGTGGGGAGAGAATGGAGGGTTTGTCCTTATTTTTAAAAAATATGTATTTGCTTGTGTATTTTTATTTTAACCTCCCCATTCTGAAAATGCTTTGTTTTGGGGGGAGATTTGTTTTTAAGAGGAAGGTAGACATAAGTCACTGAATCCTGCTCTCCCCCAACCCCCATCCCATCCCTTCTTTTAGCATTTCTGCATTAGGATGGTTCTCAGCTCACTGAGACACGTTTAAATGTCTTAGTACTTCACACAGAATTCAATTCAGTTGGTGTCTGTGAGTAGACATATGTCTATGGTGTCTATGAGTAGAGATTTCCATCTTAACTTCTTTTCAAGAACGAATAAACTTCCAAATACTTGTATATTGGCAAAATAAAATACCCATCTGTTGGGAGCATTGTCTGAGAGTACCCTGTAAATTTTTTTCAACTTATTTGCACAATTTTTACAGCAAGGAAGAGGCTTTCAAATATTAAGAAGGTAGTTATATAAAAGTTGGGCTGTCATGTCCATCAACTTCAACCATGGTGGCAAACAAAAATAAGACAAGTGGGAAGTGGTTTTAATTAACTTGTTTGCTTACTTCACAGCAGCTTCACTATAAAGAGAAAGAAGTACAAAGTTGGCTATAAGATTTGTCTCTAGATTAATTTACTTGCCACAAAGGACAGTGAAAAGACAGGCCAGATAAAGAAGAAAGCGTAATTTGCCCTACAACTTTGCTCTAGAACCTTGCATTTCTCCCTCTTCCATGATTATCTCTTGTTCAGTTGGTACACACCAAGTGATTGAGGAGAGGGAAATAAAAACAAATATAACATAAATTTCCTTTTCACTGTATAAATATCCCAAAAGCAAATCATAAGAACTGTTTTTTATTACCTATTTTTGAATTTTTAAATTTTCATTATTTATTATAATTTTTAAAAGGTAATTAGCAATGTGTCCTATTTCTCCTCTTTTACAAAATGATGTGTGTAAGAGAGACAGAAAGATACATGGAGAAAAAGTATTGAGGCAAGCAGAAGCTTGATTTTAAAGTCTGAAATGTCTCTGTATAGCTAGGCTTCAAGACTGTTTTATGGTAAGGTTAATAATTCATAGACTTGGTTAAATCTTACTTAGGGAGAGGTAAGCTGAGGTCTGAGATAGAGTTTGAATTTGGCATTTTCATACTATACTGTTAGATCTCATGCAAAAGTTTATTTTGTATGTGGTAAGTAACTGTCAGTTTAGCTCAGTTAAACAGATTTTATTTTCACTTTTGTTTGTGCACAAATTGTGTGCCTGTCATTTATTTACTTTTTTCTCTTAGTCTGTAGCAACACAAATGGAAAAGCATTAAGTCGATGGGATGTGAATACATTTGTTTTCTTGTTCCAAATTCACAGTTTCAAACTTTGAAAGAATGAATGAATCCATTCTGGCTTTCATAACCACATTTCTCCTGACATAATAGGGTAGGGTTTGTTCTGTCACTGCCTTTCCTCTCCACACCCTACTCTTTTTAGTTTTGATGTTCTCAGAAACCTTTGTCTATTTGACTCCATTCAAGACCCACTTTTTCTTATGCTTCCTTTTCTCAAATACCTTCTCCCCAATCCAAAGGCCTTTGCTTTATTCATCTGATAGCTTTCTCAGCGTTTAAAACAAACAACCCCCCCCCCCAAAAAAAAAAAGAAAACAAAAAAGGACCAGCAACACAATCCCACTCATGGGACTCAGCGGGTCCCTTTCTTCCACCCACCTCAGTGCAAACACCTCCTGTGCCATAGCATTCTTCTCTCGCCTCACCCTCTCCCTTATGACCCCTAAGTCTCATAGTGTCATGATTCAGTAGAAGATTTTACTTGATTTGGCAACATGCACCAGATGTCCCTTTCTGAGCTTCAGTTTCCTCATTCATTCTTCAGCCTTGTTCCTGAATCAACAGATTATCTGCAAAGACACTCAGCAGTGAAAGCGAAAGTGTGATGTGCAAAGTAGTTTTATCCTTCTTGTTGAATAGGTGATCTCTGTCCTGATCCTAACCTTTATTACTTCAAGGACAATGGACTGACTTCCTGTTCTTGAAGCACTCAGTCATGACAGAAGGAAACAATGGCCTCCTTCCACAGGTTGTCTCAATGTGTCTATTTGTGAGAGTGTGTGAAGCCACAGAGACCTTCAAACCCTAAAATAATGGAAGATTGAGAAAGTTTTGTCTTTACCAACTTAATCATTTGAACCATTTGGTAACCAGTTATTTATCACAACTGTGCTTATACGTCTTTTCACTGACAGTTATGAGATACATAATATTTATGGTTTATTTAGTCGGTGCTTCCAGGAAATGTAAGGGATGGATACTTCTGACTTATGAGTATAATCTGTTATGTCTATCTGTTCTTGAATACCAGATTATAAATAAGTTTGTGGTGTCTGATCTTTTGAATGAGAATTTTTAGTTGTAATTTAAGAAAATATGGTATTTACTAACAGCCCATTTTTCTCATTAAAACAAAGGTAAACATTTCCTTCTAGACAGAATACAATGAAGAGAGAGGGAAACAAAACCTTCTAAAGTTAAGGCTGGCACCTGTAGAAGTTCTTGTTACTTTTATAAAAGATTGGTTCACTGATTTAGTCAACAAAATTCTATGGAACTCTGACCATGTTACAACTGTGCTAGGCGCTGTGGACTGACAGGTGGACATATCTCACTATGGCGGTCATCAGACTGTAGCCTCTGTGCTGACCTGTGTTTGTATAGTTCACAAACTATGGTGGTTGTTATATTTGTAAAAATCAACAATATGTGAAAGAGGCCTTTTTATGTGCCCCATAATGTTTAAAATATTTACTATCCTGTTCTTTACAGAAAAAATATTTCTATACTATCTGTGTCTTTGCTTTCCTGAAGCATGTGTTTGGGTAGGAAAGGCCCATAATAAAGGAGCAAGTAAACCAGAGAATTAACTTTCAGATTTTGATACCAGATAGCAAGGAAATAAGTAGATAATGCAAATGACTGGACTGAGGCTAGGGCAGGTCTGGGCATGGAGGTGGGATTCTTTGAAAAGGTGACTAAACAATGACAACAGACAACCTTGTGAAGAGCTGGCCTTACTAGCCTGGTCTCACTCTTCAATTTTAAAATAAAAATTGAAGTAAAAAAACCTGAATTCACAACCTTAAAGAACCTGCCACTGTTTCTGAAACATCATCTCCTCATTGCTTCTGTCACTGTTGAATTATTAGGTGGAACTCAGTGTTAATCTGGTCAGCTTTGTGAATATAGAAACCTTTGTAGCATACAGAACATTAATATAACCACAGTGAAATTCCTATACCAAAGACATCACATTTCTGATTTTCATTGTCATGTTTGAGGTACCAAAAATTCCTGGCTATAGGCAACTGACTTAATGATTGCCCTGGTTAAAGGCCTTTGAGAAAGAATGTGACAGCCTTACTTTCTAATAGTACTAACTGGTTTTTTGCTTTTTTTCTCTTTTGCCATCCAGAGTATGAGCTGGAAGTAAAGAGGATGCAAGACATTCTTTCAGGAATAGAGAAGCCACAGGTATGTCTTCTGGATTTCTCAGAAAATACTTTCTAAAGTATTTCAAGACTGTTTTGCTTTTAGTACACAGTAAGTAATCAGAAGTACCCCTTTCCATTGCAGATTGTCTATGAACTTGGAAATATTGTTGTTATTATTGGAGCATGAAGATAATAGAAAAACCATCTTATGTTTTGTCATAATTGATGGAAGTGTCTTCTTAGTTTTTCAGAATGCAGTTGGTTCTTCTTCCTTATTTCTATAAATATGTTACCCCTTTTCTACCTCTACCCCAATCCAGTACTACAGAACCCTCTTCTTTTGGTAATTTTCTTTTACCTGTATAAATTTGGCAGTAATAATTCTAAAAACCTCACTAATTCCAAGTATTTTTCCAGGCAAATTTCAGAAAGATGCTTAAATATTAACTGAAAAAATAGACCCAAATTCTTGAGTGCAATGCAGGAAAAATAATTGGTGGAAATGGTGATATCGAGAGGTTTTAAAAGTGTTTTGAAATTCAGGTGAAAAATTCAAAATATTGATTTAGTCTTTCATCTGAGTTTAGAGAGCCGAAGCTCTTTGGATTGTTTTCTAGCTGATTTGGAAAACCTTGATCCATCATGTGTTTCAAATACTGAGACTTTTTAACAGAAGACTCCAAACATGCCTCAGGGTATGTAGTTGAGTTTGACTAACCCTAAAAGCACGAGATATGCTGGGGAACAGGCAAGTAGGGTACTTGGAGAGGAGTGGCTTGTTGCTGCTGGGTAGGGAGTCTGTACTTAATCTGGGAAGGAGCAGGCTGCTGTTGAGAATTTTTGAGCAAAGAAGTTATATCATCAAAACTACTTTCAGGATGATCCACTGGTAGATGAGCTGGAGTGAGAAGCAGATGAACCCAGGAAGACAGTGTTAGGAATCTGTTACTGTAGTGCTCCTGAGAAGCTGTGGCCGTCCGAATTAGGGTGCTGACACTAAGTGTGACAAGGGAGAGGATGGATACTACTGTGGTCCTGGAAGGAAACTGATAAGATATTACAACATATTAGATATCTAGTGTCATGGACAACCCGGCTTTCAGGCTTAGGTGCCTCATCTCAGGGGTTGCTTCCTCAAAGATGCCTTCTCTGATGCTATCCCCATCCCTGTAGTGTGATTCCTCCATAGCACTTAGTGCCACTGCAGCCATGCCAGCTTCACTGTGCTCTGTGCTCTGTCTGGATTTAATATATTGTACACCATTACCTATTTTTGTCATTCTAAGTAATCTGAGTTCTTCTAGAATAGGTCTATGTCCATATTCTTCTTTTATCTTCAATACCATTCTTACGCGTTATGAGTTTATTTTATTGGCAGGGCATCCAGAAAAATAAATGTAGTGGGCAGTAGCAAGTGTCTGGTAGATCAGTGCTATGGAGAGAGGGAAACAAAATACTCATCAAGAGATTACAGCTATAGGAATGATAGTTCAGGGGTAGATGATTACTTTAGGGATGAGAAGTGGAGTATTAGGAGAGATTAGCAGAGACTTGAGACCCGAATCTTATTTTTTTAATGGGTAAATTACATAAGCTCCTCAAGTCTCATTTTCCTTATCTTTAAAAGTAAGAACAGTAATTGTCACATGGCACTGAAAAGTAAAGTTTATGCTATTTATAGAATATTTGTTGTGGAGTATTTCTTTATAGTTCATAGCATATCACTTCTGAAATGGGAAGGAGGGATGTCCTGCCTTCCAGAGGAGGAAGCAGAGCCACAGAACATTGGGCACGCAATTATAAAAAAGATTGCTTTAAATTTTTTTTTCTTTCAGTCACTCCTAGTAACACCCCTAAGTAAAAGTCATGTATTTTTCTTTGAGGTTTTGCAAATGATTTGGTTAAGCTATAGCAGCAATATTTAGGACTTGAAGCAGGGACCCTGAATTAAACAAGTGGTTTACTCTTCAAAAACCCAAATCTGTAACCATTCAAATACTTAACTCATTGAGTAAAACGGGAGAGATATAGTAGGTGTTGTCCTGAGAGTGCAGCATTTGGTGCCTTGGGGACTGCACACATGTAGCCACCACTATATTAGAGAAAATAAGCATGGCATTATTCTAAGTGGCTTAGGAATTAACCGCTATGAATGTCAGCCACCTCCAACCTACCACAGTTTACTCTGTTTTGGTGGTGGTGTTCGAAGTAGTCCTTTATTGCTGCCAGGCTGTTTATTTTCAAGATGTAAATAAGTATGACCTCTCACTGTGCTTCTGCATTGTTTCTATTTGATAATGGTTAGCTTATAGAAACAGTTGATATGTTGGTGCCTAGGAGGAGTAACTGTTCCTGCAAGAAGAAATTCCTTGAAAGATAAACAGCAACATATCTGAAAACAGATGTGAGTGCATAGCATTTCAGAAATTATAGAAGCAGATGATTATGAAGTTACTAGTTTCAAAGGTACTCTTTTTCTTTGAATAATGGTCTCTTTGACCTTCTGCTTTTATATTTTCCTTTGTGTTATTGTTTTTCATGTGAAGCCAATATTCCTATGGTAATATTTCCTTAACACACTCCCTTAATTGTCTCAACAGGCATCCTACATAGTTAAATTCCAAGACCAAAGCAAATAAGAAGCTACTAACTTTCATAGAAATATTTTAACGAAGAAATAACAATCCAGTAACTTTTTGAGAACAAATGATGTGGTTTTGATCCAAGTGATATCATTTGCATATAGTATAGCCTGATAGTTAAGACAGTAGGGTTTTACGGACTAGTCATCAAATACTTGGGGATGAATAGGAGAGAAGGGAGGAAGATGACAGAGAACTAAGGATTATATATCGTATTGCTGCAAGGTAACAGAGTCTCATTTTCTAATGTACATATATAAAGATAGACATTTTACTAACAACTGTTCTCAAGTTGTTATCTATATTTAATACATACATAAACAAGAATGACTTCTAATCAGTAAGAATCATTAAGTACTAGATGGTTGTTTTATGAGTCCTTCAAGGTACATCAGAACTGTTTAATTTAAATAATTTCTGTATAGGCTTTTATTACCAGTGTTCACAACAAACCTTTTTGAGGCACTGCTACTAAAAAAAATGTCAAATTGGGTCTTATCCAGTAATGTAACTAGAAATTACCATTTTTATCACCATCACAAAGGAAGTTGACTTCTATTTACAGCAGAATAATTAAACATCAGAAGTCAGTTGATTTTATGGCTTCTAAACTTCTTTTTTTGGATAACAGCCAGGATGATTGCTGTGATGATCAGATTAGCCTTGCCCCAGTGCAGGTCAGTGTCAAAACTGGTGAGAAAGTTTCACCACAGGAACAAGCTACTAAAATGAGCTGTTCCTCTGAAATACACTTGCACCCAGCCAGAGTTCCTAGAGTTCCAAATCTCTTACTGAGGTTATCACCTCTCTGGACACTTAGAGTTAAGGCATCTGATGCTGAGGAATCCCCTTTAAGTGACATTTTCTTGAGAGGCACCATGTAATTTCCTGGCATGGCCTTGAAATGGAAGAGAGTTCCGAGTTCTAACGGAAACAAAGCCCTCTTTCTCTGAGGATTCCAAAACCTAAAGAAAGGAAACCTGAGGCCCTGAGTTAGTGAAAGGGAGGGAGCCAGAGCACAGGAGGGGATTGGCCCAGAGTAAGTTAGGTGGCAGGCTGCTTAGCTAGAGGAAAGAATTTGCAGTAGCTGCTATCTTTTCAAATGATAACTGAGTTCTCAAAAATGTGCTTTTGATAGTCCAGCGTGTCAGAGTAATGAACATACATAGAGATCTTTGTTCATATGACATTTTGCATCCTTAAAGATTGCTCAGGGAATCTAGGGGAAAAGTGAATTTACATTAGTTGATGATTCAAATGTTCTGCATCAGTATTAAGTTGTAATGTAACCAGTTCCTAAAGGAAGAAAGTAAATATTAAGAACTGATAAAAAAAAGTACAGTTTAAATTGACGTGAATTTATGGTTTCAGTATCTAAAGTGCTGGCATTTGACTGATCTATTTTGAGGCATGATGTTATTTCACACCACTATTCATAGAATGAGTATTACTACATACTGTGTGCTCTTGGAATTGTGCAAATGAGCCACTTATCACCTCAGTTGAATGTCTCCCAGTACTTAATCTGCCTTCTTTTTAATTATCAACTGAATTCTTCATCTCATAATATTAAGTTAAAAATCAAATATAATACCCACTACCTCAAGATTACTCATTAATAATATGAGAAAGAATTCAGCAAATACACCAGGGAACTTGGTATAAATGCTGCCTTAAAATCTAGTCAGGGGAACAACCCAGAAATAAGTGAAGCACAGCATAGTGGAATAAGTGCTAATCTTAAGTACCAGCAAAATGAGGCTGGAGCACAAAGAAAACAGTGATTGATTCTGAGCAGGGGTCAGGCAGGGCTACACAGGAACCTTTGCTGAATTGAGCTCAAGCTGCTTTGGGTCCCTTTGTGCTCAGTGTACCCGCACGGGGCCCCTCGTGCATTGGTCTCTCCTCACCAGGTTGTTGCTCATCGAAGCAGAGACCATATCTTAATCATCTTTGTGCCTGCAGCCCCTCACAGGGATAACGCCTGATGATTAAAAGAATAAGCAGAGGTAGCATTTGAACTGGGTGTAAAAGAAGCTTGTTAAAGCCAAGAGAGCGGAAAGTGAAAAGCTAAGTTACAGTGTGAGAGGGTCTAGCATTCTGTGGGGTGGCGCTGCTGCAGGACAGAGGGAGGGTCTTGGGGGAAGGAGCTGCTGTTCTGCAGCCATAGCCAGGCGGGTCTGCTTTGATTCTGTAACAGTATCTCTTCAGATTTTTTTAAAGAGGTGCGTAAGCGCTAACCTGTCCTTCACTATACCATCTGTATCAGAATTCGGGACCTCTTATCCTTTGATTTTAAATTTTTATTCAACAGACATTTACTAAAGAGCTCATTTGAACATGTCTGGGGTCTTCTCTTTAGGGGTCCAGTAGGGAAAGACAGAGGACATAAATATTACTAACTGTGGCAAAATACCAACCAGGTGCTGGAGAACAAAGGAATGATGATGGTGAAATACTTCAGAAAAGTCTACTTGAGCGTAG
The DNA here is from genome assembly GCA_019455555.1 of Galemys pyrenaicus. Lineage (NCBI taxonomy): Eukaryota > Metazoa > Chordata > Mammalia > Eulipotyphla > Talpidae > Galemys > Galemys pyrenaicus. The sequence continues at coordinate 4,408,767 of JAGFMF010011830.1, read as the reverse complement.
TGAGGCCTGACTGGGGTCTTAAAGGATGCTGAGTAGGAGCTGAACTAAATCAGTGATGAAATATATCATGACACTATATGGAACAGAAATAATACACGCTAAAGACTGAAAGAATGACAGACTGAAAAGGAAGGATTCAATATTATTCATGGTTATTTTTGTGCCATATTTTAATACTCTATATAGATCAGATAATGACACAAATGGAAGAAAAAAGAGACTGAACGTTTTGTCTTATCTCCATGCATGACTTAAGAATCTATAGTTACAAAGTCTTTATGAACATTAACTTTTATCATCTCTAATACTGCTTTCTTGTTATTCCAGAGAACAACACTATAACCACTAGACAATTGGAATAGTCTAAATTTTGTTGATAGATTTATTTTAAAGAATTAGTGCATTTTTTTTCCCAGAAACAGAATTGAAAAGAATGGGGAGCAAATCCTCAGGCCATCTTATCCCCTTTGATTTTAAATTTTTATTCAACAGATATTTACTGAAGAGCTCATTTGAACATGTCTTGGGTCATCTCTCTAGGGGTCCAGTAGGGAAAGTTGCAAAGGCCATAAATATGACTAGCAGTGGTGGGGGAAGGAAGCTAGCAAGTGCTCTTTGAATGGGGCCCTGTTGGCAGAGGCAGAGGCCAGTGTTGGGCCTGTTAGTGAGCAGATCTGATGGGGGCACCAGTGGCTCAGTCCTGCCATGCATGACTGACAGCATGGAGTGTGCCTATGTGTAGTTCTAAGTTAGGGGGGAAAGTTGGGGGGCTTAGAAACCTCATGTGGCAGCTTAATCAAAAAGTCAAAAGCAGGGGGCCTCCCTGGTGGCACAGTGGGTTAAGCAACGCACTATGAAGCAAACCGCAGCCACTGCAGCACGAGTTAGATCCCTGCCGCTGGCCAGGGAGGGGACCCACATGGCGTGGCAGACCTCTCCTGCCTCGCCCGCTGCTGCCCTCGGCAGTGTGCTTCAGTCCATCTGCCTGTTCTGCTCCCCACTCTGTCTGGTGAATCCTCTCACCTCCCACGACTCTGACCTCTACCCCAGCTCTTGTATGCATAAATAAATAAAATCTTTAAAAAAAAATTTTTTTTAAAAGTTAAAAGCAGACTTAGAAAGGTGAGGCTTCTCTACACATATATCCCCTGTCAGCCCGGCCCTTTCCTTTACTAATCTATCACTGGGTTTACCCAGGAACATGCAGGACTTCAAGGCATGTGGCTCAAAGGGCATTACCTCTGAAGAATGATGATTGGGGCTACCATGGTGATGGCCTCGTCCAAATTTTGTGCTAGCTATCTTGGAGATCACTGGAATCTCACATTCAACCTTTTACCTTTAAACACGATTCCCAAATACTGCAAAATATTTTACTTTCTGAAGGATGAAGCAGGCATTGTATTTTAAGGACATGATGTCCTTTCCTGGACATTAGGACTTGATGAGAGCGCACCCTATAGGATATTTTTTTCATTGTAATTAAAATTGTTTGCCATGAATTAACTCCGAGTTACTTCTCTGCCATTACTAATTATCACAAAAGTGACATTGGAAGGTAGTGTCGATTAATGCGAAATGGATTTGAGTATTTCTGTGCCTGTTTCTTCCCCAGGTTTCCAATATCCAGGCAAGAGCAGTTGTTTTGTCCTGGGCTCCCCCTGTTGGACTGTCCTGTGGACCCCACAGTGGCCTTCCCTTCCCCTACAGTTATGAAGTTGCCTTATCAGACAAAGGACGAGATGGAAAGTACAAGATCATTTACAGGTAATGTGTATTTCCATGTGTTTTTCTCTGCTGCTAAACTGTGAAATTGGAGTCATTAAGGAAAATGGAAAAATTTAGAGGCTTTGCACATTTCCCTTTAAATTGTTCATTTCAAGCATTAGTATAATTACGATGTCAAGAGGTGATTTTGTGTATTTATCAGAAATGAAATGCGTAGCGCTATGTGGTATGATGAAGCATCACCTGGGCTAATGTTAACTTGTCACTGTGCTACTAAAGAAAACTTTCCACTAGTGCCTATTGGGGCAAAAAGTGAATACAGCTTTCAGTTTTTAGACGTGTCATGCATGTTTTTTAATCTCAGACCTCCCTTTTCTTGTTTCTTAAAATTCTACAGCGTATTTGCCTTCCATTTTACTTTACTCCTATCTTCCACTACAGTTTTCTGAGCCTGCAGTAAAGATTTTTTCAAAACATTTCCTTCCCAAACTTTCTTAAATGGTCACAAGTTAGCATTCAGAATAAGGGAATTAATCTTTGGCTTTATGGACTCCCTGATACTAAGCATTTAAATGATTTATAGTTCTAAATGCAATAAAAATTTTAGGATCAAGTTTTCTCTCCTCACTAATTGTGGGCACTGCTGAGATTTACAGGGCGGGGAGTCAGAAAGTCATTCTTGTTTGAATTATTTGTTTGCCCTCACTATGAGTAGCCCTGGAATGACTGCCCAAGCCCACGGTAATGTTGCCGCACATACACTTCCTCATCCACCAAAGTGGCTGGTTTTATTTCCCACTACTGCTGCATCGGTGTTGCAGACCTGGTATCTCCTCAGCCCTGATTCCAACTCTTGTACTAAGGACTTGTCTTCTCTAGATAAAGAAATGGAAAGAGAGAGGAAGGGAAGGAAGTCCATCAGGCACTCTCTGGCGCATTCTTTCTCTCCACCCATGTTGCGTATGTTGTGTCTTCCTGCAGTCTTACAGGAATCTTCCTAGGTCTTCACTAGGCACACCTGCTCTCCCATAATCCTGTCTCTATACTGCAGAAATTGAGGTCAGACTGTATTTTTCCCCTACAAAGAACACACCTGTGACTTCCTACTGTGCTTAGAATAAAAACTAACTGTGGCTCACAACCTTTTGGTTCTATTTTGAAGAGTCACAATTATTGGAAACCTTAAAGAAATATAGAGCACCACTTCATCCATCCCCATCAAGAAACAAATAGGTTCTATCAATGCAAGATGACTTTTGCTGGCAGAAGGTAGAGTCTCAAGTGTTCACAGTGCCTAGACAGATAACGTGAGAAAAGTTGAAAGGGTAAAATGAGGCAAACAGGAAAACTCCTGTCTCTGAAAAGGAGCAAAAGGGAATGTAGGCCTACTTTTGCTGATAGGTTGAATTTTAAACAAAGAAATGCTGAAAATATATACATTTAACTACACTTTATTAAATTTTAATTATGTAAACTTTCCTAATTTTAACTAATTCAGTAAATTCATTGCAGGTCAAAAAAACAAAAAGATTCAGACAAGATGTGGACACTAGCCCCTAGTTTGCAACTTAAAAAAATACTTTTGTTTGAAATAATTTCAAATATTGCAAAAATAGAGATCAGGAATTAAGTACATACCCTTTACTTAGATACACCTATTAACTTTTTACTCTGTTTGCTTTACTGTTCATGCTACTCTCTCCTTTTTTAAATTCATCTCAATTTATATTTTTTCCCTTTAGTTTTCTGTATAATGGCTCTTTACTGCTAAACACTTCACTGTATTTCCTAAGAATAAGAATGTTTTCTTGGGGCCTCCATGGTGTCACAGGGGTTAAAGACACAGTGCTATTAAGCTATTACCAGCCACTGTAGCAGGAGTTCAATCCACAACCAGCTGTGGAGCCAACTCACACGGCACAGCAGACCTCTCCTTTCTCGTCTGCTGCTCCCCTCAGCAGTATATTTCTGTAGATCTGCCTGTTCTGCTCCCCACTCTCTGATGAATCCTCTCAACCCCTACCCCTCTGGCTACACCCCAGTTCTTGTATGCATAAATAAATAAAAATAAGTCTTTAAAAAAAAGAATATTTTCTTGATGAGCCACAGTTCAGTTATCAACTTCATAAATTTGCCTTGATAAAATACCTTTATCTAGTCTGTCACCCATTGACAGTTTTATAGGTTAACTGAATAACATCTGTTGTAGCATTTTTCTCCCCAGTAGGACAGGATCCTACTACTTAGGGTCAACTACGGAGTTTGTCATGTCCCATCAGCCTTCTTTAATTTGGAAGACTTCCACAGTATTTACTATAAGACTGATTTTTTTTTAAAGTGATGCTCTTCCCATCCTCCTCACACTTTTTTAAAAAAAATTAATAGAACATCTGTTGTTTTTTAATTGGTTGGTTGCTCATAGTGAAGTTGAAGTTCAATTGCAAATTATCTTAATATATACATGGTTTTATATAGGAGCTACTGACTGGTATTGATAGTAGAGCAGAGAATTGAGATTTCTTTGAGTTGAGAAATTGAGGTAGTTGAAATTTCTACCAAGTGACTGTAGAAGCTACTTTGGTTGACAGCTGGTAGTTATTTACACTTATGTTTATCTGTTTATCCCTAGCTATCTATCTACCTAATTTGCTTACTTGTTATTTCTTATTTTTATATGGCTACTTTGAAAAAGTAGTAAGAACTTTTGAAATTATATTAGTAAATTAACTTGCCATTTTCCAGATCTACTATGGCATCGTTAAAAGGAATCTAACTTTCATGTTCAAAATGATATTAACACCAACTTTAAAAGTTTGCTTGTTTCATGGTAGAATCAGACACAGTTGTCTTGAGTCATTATGGTTAATATATTACTATGACACTCAAATTCAAAGCCTGCTTTGCTCTTGAAACTTGATCATTGATTAATGATTTTTTTTTTTGTAGTGGAGAAGAATTAGAATGTAACCTGAAAGATCTTAGACCAGCAACTGATTACCATGTGAGGTAAGTTAGACTACTAGAGCTGAACTGTATTTAAGATTGCCGAAAGAAACCACTTCACCCTTCAAAAGTTTTTCATTATTTTCACTTCCCTAACTGAATGTTATAATACCTTGGCTCACAATCCATTCATTATATTCTGTACTTGAAAGCATCTAGATTGGGGATACATAGAAGTGTTTTTGATAAGAGAGAAGTAGATAATACAGTGAATGGAGCTTTTTAAAATTACTTTTAAAAGTGATTTTTTTTTTTTACATAGTACCTTGTGATATCTACTGGATTGTGTGGTTAAATTTGTATATAATATTTTCTTACTTTAAAATGAAATTTTTTTTCTCTAGGTGTACCAATTATTTCTTGTAGACTGTATATATAAACTATATGTTCAGAACGCCCAAGAACATGTTTGGCACTTTCAGTACAATAGGTTTTGAAATAATAAAAATACTATAGATACCAAATTATCTGATACAAATTAACCCAATTTGATGAAACAAGGAATTCACATAGTTTGATGTACATTCTGAAATCTCTACTGAGATTTTTTTTTTAGAATCCCTAACGTGACCAGAAAGTGTAGCTTTATTACTATACATAACGACAGACTTTCTCTTCTTCAGCTATGTACATGTACATAAAGGTCGTGTAATAAAATTGCCAGTATCAAGCACACATCTCATTATACTTTTCAAAGGTTAGTTCACATCACATGTTCATTTATAATGGGGTGGAGGCAACATAGCCTGTCAGGAAGAGTGTGTATTAATTATCATGGGGCTTGCGTTCCATTCCCATTCTGCCATGTATTGACTATTTTAATTTTGGTCAACTATGTAGAATTCCCTAATAAAGGTAGAAAGGGTTCAAATGATAGCTTACTATCTGTAAACATGTTTAAATCTGGGGCCTCCCTGGTGGCACAGTGGTTTAAGCAACGCACTGTGAAGCCAACGTAGCCACTGCAGCACGAGTTTGATCCCTGTTGCCAGCCAGGGAGGGGACCCACATGGCACAGCAGACCTCTCCTGCCCTGCCCGCTGCTCCCTCAGCAGTGTGTTTCAGTCAGTCTGCCTGTTCTGCTCCCCACTCTGTCTCTGATGGATCCCCTCATCCCCACACCTCTGCCCCAGTGTTTGTATGCATGAATGGATAAATCTTTAAAAAAAAATGTTTAATACTAAGTTCAAAACAATGTATAAGAGAACAAGGTGTTTTAAGTCATAAGGTTTATGTCTATTTAGCTATAGTATTGTTTAAATACAGTATTGAAATGTTCATATAAATCAAAATTTTTGGATTTTTTATTAGATTTATTTATGCATACAAGCCCTGAGGTACAGTCCAGAAGTGTTGGGGATGAGAGGATTCACCAGAGACAAAATAGGGAACAGAACAGGCAGATTAACTGAAACACACTGCTGCTGAGGGAAGCAGCAGGCAGGGCGGGAGAGGTCTGCTGTGCCATGTGGGTCTCCTTCCGGCCTGCAACAGGGTTCGAGCTTGTGCTGCAATGGCTGCAGTTTGCTTCGTAGTGAGTTGCTTAACCCATTGCGCCACCAGGGAGGCCCCAAAACTTTTGGATTTTGAGTCAGCTATTTTCAGCCTAAACATACTAAAATTTTCAGTCTGAACAAACAAAAGATTTGTATGATTTGTGAAGCCAAGATATTAGTATAAGTAATTTAACCATTCATTCAAATGGTTGATTTAATAATGAATTTAGGAGGGCCTCCCTGGTGGTGCAGTGGGTTAAAAAGTGCACTATGAAACAAACCACAGCCACTGCAACAAGAGTTCGATCCCTGCTGCCGGCCAGGAAGGGGACCCACATGGCACAGCAGACCTCTCCTGCCGCGCCCGCTGCTCCCCTCAGCAGTGTGTTTCAATCATCTGCCTGTTCTTCTCCCCTCTCTATCTCTGGTGGACCCCCTCACCTCCCACACTTCTGACCTATACCTCAGTTCTTATATGCATAAATAAATCCTTTTTAAAAAAATAATGAATTAGGAAATATAACACTGTACAGGGAGCCATGTAAATGTTTTCAGTTAACATGTTTACTTTTTTCTCCACATCTTATAGTTTGTTGTTATTGCTTTATTTTATTTCCTGCTTTTTCATGAACTCATATTGTCCTTTCAAAGAGATTTTAATGTTAGAAAGAGTCTGTCCTTAAATACTATTACATATATTGCTTCACCTTGTTTCTTTTAAGTCCTCTTAATAAAGGATAAATTCTGAAAACACTGCTCATCAATTCTTTTTACTGCTATGTCTTATGAACACCTTGAACCTGTGGGTCGATAAAAGGTGTAGCTAATAGATTTCCCAACAGGAATAGGAGTATGAGATAGTTACCATCTATAGAAGCCTTGAATCTGGACGTACTCCTGAAATGTCTGTAAACCACACTTGTGACTATATGACATGTATGTGACATCACACACTCTCAGCCAGAGGCACCACCAATTGTTATTTGGTCTTGTTCTCCATTTTCTAGAGAGAAAAAATTCTCCCTCTTTTTGGGTATGATCTCATTTCAGTACTTAAGGAAAAATGCTCTCCTTATATTTATAGACCAAATATTAATTAGCTTTTTGCCCTGCCTAGTCCCAGTTCACATAGATCATTCATTCTCTTTTCTTAAACAGTCTCCTTTTTAAGGTATGGGAGATGTTCATGCTACAACTCTTAAGATCTAGCTTTCTCTCCTTGAATGCTTTGGCAAGCAGCATAATAAACATAATGCATCGAGACAAGAGCTCAGAATCTGGAGTTAACACTTAACTAAGGAAGTATGCTTAAACAAGTCTTTTGAACTTTAGCCTTGTTTTCTCATTCATAAAATGAAGATCCTAATGATCCCAGTCTCAGAAAGATGGTGTAAAAGCAAATGAAATATATGTGCATATCTTTTATAAACCTGTAGAGTGCATAAATGTTTTTGTTTTATTTTTCCACATTCCAAAAATAAAAATGATTTCATAAAGCAGGTTCTTTGAACCTGGGTATAGTTTGACCTTATCACTCACTATTTTGTTGAGATAAAGGTGTATCTTACTTAGCATTAAAGAAAGGGAGCAAAATCTCTTTTAAGATGCAGAACAAGGGCCCTTCCTGGTGGCGCAATGGATTGAGCAACACACTATTGAAGCAGAATCATAGCCACTGCAGCACGAGTTTGACCCCTGCCCCCAGCTGGGGAGGTGACCCACATGGTGCAGGCAGACCTCTTCTGCCTCGCCCACTGCTCCCCTCAGCAGTGTGTTTCAGTTGATCTGGATGTGCCTATTCTGTTCCCCACTCTGTCTGGTGGATTCTCTCACCCCCTACACCTCTGACCTGTACCCCAGTGCTTGTATGCATATATAAATCTTTTTTAAAAAAGAGATGCAGAACAATTACCATTCTGAAAGTCTTAGTTCCAGAAATGTGTACTTTTATCAAACACAGTAGTTTCAAATATAATCTTAAATTTAGTAGTCACTTATAGGACTGCAAAGTGCTCTGTGGAAGTAATCATTAAATTTCTATAACAGAAACTACAGAAGAATTTATTAGTGTACAACTACAAAATGAGCACTTACGTTCACTGCCTTTTTTATTTGTTTGTGTATTGCTAATTTAGAAAGTATCACTCTGGTAGAAGGTTGTAGAGTCAATGATAAAAACTTTTTTTTTAAAATAATACCGAAGAGGCTGCATTTGCCTCCCAGTTTTTTATATTGTGCAGTTTGGTTAAGGCCTGCAGAAGTCACCATTCAAAGCACTCTTCAGTTGAGTGAATGGTGTCTTTCACGTATCTTCCAGGGTTTTTGTTCTTACATTTCTTACTGCGTTTAATTTTGCTCTTCTAATTCCATTTCCTTTGCACTGATTGCCAACAATATTTATGTAATATTTTTTGTAATTTTTACTTTTTCCTCCATCTTGAAAATGACTATTTTCTGAATTTTCCAATCAGATACACAATTTTTTTTTCCTATAGAAACAGTCTTTCATCGTGGAGTCTGGTGCTTGGCATCAATTACAAGGCAAAAACAACTCTTAACTTCCTACTACCACCTCACTGTAATTTGGAATAATTTTTTAATCAGTGGCATCCTTGAGACAGTGCTGCAGATCAAATGTTTGTGGCTATTTAAATTGTCACCTGTCATACCATTTATTTTGTCTTTCTCACTTTTTGCTATGAATTTTTTTTTAAAGATTTTTTTATTTATGCATACAAGCACTGGGGTACAGGCCAGAGGTGGGGGGTGGTAAGAGGATTCACCACAGAGAGCGGGGAGCAGAACAGGCAGATCAACTGAAGTACACTGCTGAGGGGAGCAGCGGGCACAGCAGGAGAGGTCTGCCGCACCAAGTGGGTCCCCTCCCTGGCTGGCGGCAGGGATCGAACTTGTGTTGCAGTGGATGCGGTTTGCTTCATAGTGCGTTGCTTAACCCACTGCGCCATTGTGTATCATTGCTACACATCCACCAACTACTAGTATTTTCTCCTAGTGATTTAGAAAAGATTCCTCTATTATAATGATCTGCAAAACTTAAGTGTTGGGTCTTGGGTTTAATTTTTATTAAAGTAATCCCTTTTATATGTGTTATCCAGTTCTTACAAAAATTGCTTTTTTTAGTTTAATGTTGACACAGTGTTTTAAGAGGAGTCAAGTTGTAGTTGTCAATGTGTATTTCTTTAGTGCTTCCATACAGAGCATTGTGTATATGCATTGTATAATCCTGTCAGTGCAGAAGCTTCTTTGTGTGTGTGTATGTATATGAGAAAGAGATTGTGTATACACATGGCTGTGTATTAAGAAAGAAAAATGAAAACAAGAAATCCATTGCATAAATAACATTTTTATAATACTCAAGTATGTAAGTTTATATACATAAACATTTATATATTCACTTAGTCATACTAACAAAATACATATGCAAGGAAAAGCCTTTCCTCTTTTAATTGATAGTTTCATCATTAATACTATCACTGAAACAACCATTTTACTATAGGAATCAAGATTTCATAATTTTATCAATGTAAGCTAACCCACAATTTGAATGATGAGATGAATAATAATCTCATGACAAAATTTGAAACAGTTTTCCAGCCACTGGCATAAACACTTTGGCAAAAAAGTTACCCAGAGATGATATCATGTAATAACATTTCCCAGAAAAAGTATGTGATGTAACATTTCCAAAAATATGGTTGACCAACTCAGAGCAGTGTTCTGAAAGAGGTGTTACTGACCAGCAATTGTGGCTCCAAGTAAGTTACAGATGTGCTAGAGAAAATTGGAGGCAAATTTCTAAAATTCTTGGAGCATCTGTTTTATAAGCATTTAGTTAGTATGCACACTGAATCAAACGTAAGAACTCAACATAAGATTAATTTTTATATTGTTAGAAACTGTATTCTTCTTCACTGGTATAAATGTTGCTAATTTATTTAACCCAAGAAACTGATCTTATTTTGCAAATCCTGCTATCGCAGCATATTTAAAAATAACATGTCATCATCTTATGAAAAAAATTGATTGAAACATCCTTGAAAATAGAGCATCATTTCCAGAGACTTTTCTGTTAAACTTGTTAATAAAAATAGAACTGTTTGCTATTATGGCTAGTTGTCTATGTACTTAACAATTTTAACTGACAGATGTAGCATGGGATACTTAGATAGGATATCAAATTTTAGGAACTACATGTAGCACATTTCTATTGCCATATAATTGTTCCCTTGTAGACAGACATAATTTTACAAGTACAAAGCACTGACTCCTAATTTAAGCAAACTAAATTCTTTGAGCATTAAAGAATAGGAAAATGACTCCCATGTGCCCCAGCTTCAACCACATCAGATACTACTGCCACATCAGGTCCTATACCTCTGCTGTCATCCTTGCTTGCTAGAAACCTCCATCACTTGTTCCTCTCACCAAAATGTATGGATTTCTGGGTACAAGAATCTCATCAAAAAGGAACAACAAATTTGACCTAGTCCACATCTCCCTAGATAACCCATTAAGGTCTACTAGTACTTTGCCTGCTCATCCCTTACCTCCCATCTCTGCTCTTTTATCCAGATGAATTCTTGGTGCTGTTTTTGTGACCATTTAGGACCTGGTCTACCAGGGTATGGTCCACATTTCTAGATAAATGCCTAGTGATTGCAAACTGAGATCCTTTTCCCCAAAGGCTTTCGCCTAAGTGAATAAAGTAGTTGGGTGAAAGGCAGTTGAAAAGCAGTCTCTACACCCAGGAGATAACACCAGATGGGGGAAGGCGCTGATCTGACACCCGCCCCATGCAATGTCTGAGCTGCTTTCAGTTTTATCTGATTGCGCCCATGCTACACAGCATTGCTACAACTTACAGTTTTTAAGAGAAACCAGAGGATGAGGATTTTTTTTGTTTGTTTTTAATTAGAGAGCTCCAGAGTTTTTTTCAACATTGACTTAATTTTTATTGAAATGAACCCAGCTTCTTATTTCCCTGATGCCTTGTCTACCACCTACCCCCATATTTATTTTGAAGAAAAGTCCCAGCATCATTTTATATATAAACCATGTTACCATCATCACATACCCATGCAAAGCAAATAAGAATAGTTATTTCTTAAAGTCTTTAAAAACCATAGACTGTTCACATTTTCTTAACTATCCTAAAAATGAAGGCTTGCTTTCTTCAGTTTATTGTAAGTAGAATGCAAACATATTCTGAATGTTCTGTTTGTAAAATTTATTTTTCTTTTTATCTGTGGGTTTCCCATCATCTCTTTTTCTCTCTTTGCAATTTATTTGTTGGAATAGTTTTGTTATTGTTGTCCTATAGAATTTTCTGCAGTGTGAATTAGGCATCCTCATAATGTTGCTTAATATGTTTTCTCTAGGTTTCCGATATAGTGATGATGAAGATTAGATACAGGTTAATATCCTCGGGAGAGAATTATCTTGCATTAAGAGTATATAATGTCTCGCTATCTCTTTGTAATAATCATTGCCCATGTCCTTTAATTCATAGGTGACTCAAGTACTTAACAGTGTATTGCTTCTCTAACTCCACAGCTCCCACACATGTGTCTTGGACTACATGAACCCTGCTTGGAGAATTCTGATCTATCAAACTTCTGACTAGATCTAACCTCACCTATATCTGAAACATTCTGATTCATTTTAAGCGGCTTACTCCTAGTGAGCCTGTTCTGATTATATGGAAATAATCTTGCCAAATATCCCAATCAGTTGTGTAGTATCATGTGTCTACTTATAGTGAATGGGAAAAAGGAACATTTCTTTCATCAAGTTGGGTGTACAGCGTACTAAAAGTAAACATCCTTTGTTTGGATCAAACATCTTCCTCTAATAAGACAAATAAGTCAGATAGTCACTAAATATGTAGTTTACCTTTTAAGATGGAAAGTAGACGTGTCTGTAAATTTTTTTATGGTGGACTTTGAGGAGAAAACTTTGAAAATCACACATCTTAAATTAGGACCTATTTTCCCTAACATTATTTTCTGCTATTGTTTGTGTTCATTGGATAGAGTAAGGGGAAATGAGTTGTATTTAAAGAACCATGAGTAAGGACAGTGGGCACTACAGTGTGGCAGTTAGGTTTCCATGACTGAGTACAACTGCTCCAACTTTCTAGTTTTGTAGCTTTGGGAAATTTATTTTACCTCTCTGGTCTGAATTTTCTGTTTTCAATGGGACCTCATAAAGCATGGTTATAGGAATTAAAGGCTTGGTATACATTTTCCAACTCTGAATAGCTTAATCCTTGCATCATTTTTAAACAGCAAAGAAAGGTATGATTTAAAATTATTTATTTAAATAGCCACTATTTTAAAACTGGAGAAGTAGAAAGATACTAAAAATCAACATAATCCTATTTTATGCTATTTGAAAGGAGTGTGGTATTTAACAGCACATTATAGGCTTTTTTTTTTTCACAGCTTCTCTGGAGAAATCAGGCACATATATTCAGTGTCGAGCCAGGCATTTTAATGTGCAGACACACATCTTTAATCTTGGCACCAGTATTAACAGTTAACTGTTCACATGGATAAACTGTACCTGAGCATTGTTTTTGTTGAATTACAGTGTGCACTGGCTGTAGCAAAATGCTTCTGTGTGTGAAATGTACCTATTTCCACCTACTCTTTCTGGTGTTATAAACAGTTCAAAGACAGTATCGACCAGGTTTTTGTACTTCTGTGGTATGTGCTCCTCTGTCTGCAGAATCTCATCCCTTTTCACGCAACTTTTAACTCTACTTTCAGTCCTTTTCCAGTCAACCAGAATGGCTTGTTGGTTTTAAAATATGTATTTGGAAACACCCTAGGGATTAAGGTTTATTTTCTTACTTAGTATATTTGTTTTCATTCACTAGACCCTGTCCATCTTAAATGAGATTGGGTGGTCTAACCATTAGTGGAAGGAGAATGCTTACTGGGGGGGAGTACATTCCCTGAAAATGCTGACCTTGGGTCTGGCTGAGACCGCAGATAAGAACCAGGCATGGGGCTTATGATGTAAGAAATTCTGTACCTCTGTAAAAAGAACCAGGACAAAGCTAAGATAAAAACGTTGGTCTTGGGCCCCTACCTCTGACCGTATTTGTCTGTTTTGTTTTCAGAGTGTATGCCATGTACAATTCCGTAAAGGGATCCTGCTCCGAGCCAGTTAGCTTCACCACCCACAGCTGTGCACCCGAGTGCCCCTTCCCTCCCAAGCTGGCACACAGGAGCAAAAGCTCGCTAACCTTGCAGTGGAAGGTGGGTAGCTTAAAGCTTCCAGAAGAGAAGAGCCTGAAATTTATAGCCATTTAAGACATTCAGTGCTGATCCACTTTGGTGATGGTGTTTGGTTTTCTACACAAGAACTCTGCAAAACAATTATTATATCAAAAATTGCCATGTCTTATAAATTTGGGCAAAGGGGTGGGAAAGGGAACAGCAAAATCAAACTTTAGCTCTCTTTGGTGAGAAATTTGGTTAAGTTTCTTGGGGTCATGAGCAATTCTATATAAGTGATAGAAATACTCCATCATTTTAATAATTTCATTCATTGCAACAGACATTTGAGGACTTCAGGGAAAAGTTCCTATAAAGAAAGATGTAGAGATAATGTAGGTTTATACTATTGACTTTTTTCTGTAGTGAGTCTGCATTGTTTACCATTTAAAGCTACCTAGAATGTTTAGTATTCTAAGCTACATTAACTTAAACTGATTAAGTTAGGATTGCTACTTATTTTTAAAAGTGTGAATTACATAAAAATTTTCCTGAAACACAGTTTACTATATGACTATATATGACTTCTGCCAAAGAGAGGTATGATTTGTTTATTAGTCATAGTTTTGTGTGTTTGCAATAAAATAGATTACATTATTAATCCATATATGATTATTTCTCTATTGGATATTCCACAATATAGTTTAAAATGTAAAATTTGTATAGGCAGAAATAGTAGAGTTTTTGTATTTGGGGAGAACACTAATTTGTGAAAGAAATAAGATGGCTAGGGAGATCCATTGTTGGGAAATGTTTTATCTCCTTGTTCCTAGACCAGATTTATCTAGGGAGCTGACAATAGCAATTGGGAATAGTGGTTAACAACAAAGCATGGACTTCGTTAGACCTCTCTCACATGGGGAGCTGCATTCTCTTAGGCAGTGGCCAGCAGTGAGACCGTTGTTTGGACAAAGGCAAGGTTTGAACTGGCTTAGAATCTGAACTATTTTATTTTCTTTCCTGGCTTCCAGGGATAATCCAGGTCAGTGATTCCCCACCTTTTCAGAGTTTTAACACCCAACTGGTCGTCACTGTTTAATTCCTTGAAACATACACATCTATTTTAAAATGTTTCTTATATTTACACATGCATATGTAAATCTATCTTAAGGAAAGAATTAAAATCTATTTTGTTTGGAAAATATGATAAGAAATATTCTTAAAATTACGAGAGGGACCCCGGGGTCTTATAAACCTAAAGTTGGGAATCACTGATACATACACTGCTTAAAGCCTGGATGAAATTCAGGTCTCAGCGACTTCAAGAAAAAGTTTTCTTAGGAGGAAAGTGCTACTCTTAAACTTAAAATGCTTCTTAAAAGTACCATGTGTGTGTAAAGGCAGAGGTGATGGGAAAGGCAGGTTTGATTATTTATGGGGTATCATTTATTATTAATGGGCCTCTCTCTACAGTTGAATCAAATTAGTTTGACTATGCTGAACCAATGAAATTCATAAACTATCCAGGGTTTTCCCCTAAAGGGAGCACACAGGCCTATCATGGACATTATATTTAAACCAAGTAGATAATTCATGAGTTTATTTGTGAACAGCTTTCTCTAATCTCACTTTATTGTTTTTTTAGGCACCAATTGACAATGGTTCAAAAATCACCAATTACCTTTTAGAATGGGATGAGGTAAGCATATTTTTAAATCATCCATCTAAAACACGATTTCAAAAATAAAATGCTGAACAAATACCATTTTACTCTTTTATAAGATGTGCTAAATGCAGGGAAAAAAAGAATGTAAGTAGAGAAAAATTTAACCTAATGGTTATTGACTGTGAAAAATGAAGATGGATTAAAATGGTGTAATGAATTGTGCATTGAGTTGTATTTACTTGGCTTATTTGTAAGAGATGCTGATACAGGGTCTGACTGGTTTTGGAATCGCTAGTCTCTAGCCAGCCATTAATTAGTATTAAGAATTGAGTGCTTTGTCATCTTGACTGCCCACGGCCATCCTGAATAGATGTTTCTACTATGGTACACCACACTCTGGCTTGGGAAGCATAATTTGTTTTTCCTGTTTGAATGTCAAATGTGTACTTTGATGCTGCACTGTTGAGTGTTCTCTGGGGGGGTGGGTGGAATCATACGTAGAGGTTACTCTATCCTTGTGTCATCAGCCCTGTGGGTGAGACCATCCTATGACAGGTGTTCCTGTTGCTCTTTCCATCACCAGAGGCCCCTGGATGGTGTGGTTGGTCTCGTTATTCTCAAAGTAATTCTGTGCTGTATGGGGACCTCGTACACAGTGCACCATGCACAAAATCTCAGGCAGGCCACACTTTGTGCAGAAGCCATTTGCTTCTAAAAGGCAACTGAACTTTTTGTTCCTGTAACTCTTTTTTTTTTTTTTAAAGATTTATTTATTTATGCATACAAGCACTGGGGTACAGGCCAGAGGGCTCAGGGGTGAGAGGATTCACCACAGAGAGCGGGGAGCAGAACAGGCAGATCAACAGAAGTACACTGCTGAGGGGAGCAGTGGGCACAGCAGGAGAGGTCTG
>JAGFMF010011830.1:4360705-4392669 GCA_019455555.1 Galemys pyrenaicus | reverse complement strand
CCCCGCCCTGGCCGGCAGCAGGGATCGAACTCGTGCTGCAGTGGCTGCGGTTTGCTTCATAGTGCGTTGCTTAACCCACTGCGCCACCAGGGAGGCCCTTGTTCCTGTAACTCTTAACTCCTTCATTCACTCTTGCTTTAGTCTATCTTTTTGTGATTGAGCAAACAGATTAAGGATTCTTAGAAAAGAAAATGTGGAATTGGGGGGAAATACAAGTTAACTTGTGTTTGTGACTTAAATTTAAGGATTTTGAAAGATTGAGAACACAGGTGTAGGCAAAAAGTGACTTTTCAAGTGTGGAACAAACGTTTTAATCAAGCGTTAAATGAAATTCTCCTGATGAAGTTTTGATGTGAAAAGGGGGGGCCCTTCACCACTTTCTGCAGAAGCATATTTTCCCATTTGCATTGTATCTAAACAACTAGAATTCTAGAGACAATGGTCTGTTGTTCTTAGAATCCTTGTGAATAGTTTCTGTGTATAGATTGGTGAAATCTCAGACTTAACTGGTACATTTCACAGATTAGGTAGATTTCATTTTAAGGAGGTTTGCTTGGAAAGTGAAACCACCCCTGTGGCCCTGTGGAAGGAGATTTTTACAGGCAGTCAAGAAAGTTGGAAAGAAACTTGGCTGAATGTAAACATAAATGGAATTGTCCCCTCTCCTCTTTTTCTATGAGGATGAGAGTTTAAATGTTTTGGTTTGTTTTTTAAGTGTATTGGTTTGCTATACTCACCTGATATTTCATTTCAAATATCCTTTCAGGACTGTGTGTGTGTGTGTGTGTGTGTGTGTGTGTCCGTGTCCGTCTGTCTGTCCGTCCGTCCATCCTGTGTTTTTGCTGCTTCTCTGCCTTGGACCATGGCCTCATGAGTTAAGCAGGGTCAGATTAGTTGAATATTTGACTGGGAAACTAAGGAAAACCCAGGTGCTACAGGAAACAGTACTGATGACTCAATTGTTGGCCACCTTCCCTTTGAACTCATGTTGACAGTGTCCTGACATGATGCTGGAAGGAAATAGCCACAGCCTCAGATGAAATATAGAAGCTCTGTCTAATGAGCACTTAGATTCAGCAGCACCCAGTATGGACTCGTAATCACAAAATGTTACATCCTTTGTTTTCGGCCTTGTCCTGTCTTACCTCTATTTGATATCCTTCCATCTTTTCCTTTCACCGACTTTAATTGTTTTATTTTTTTCCCTTTACTCTTCATTTTGTCTCCCAGCTTTTAATAGCTGTTGGTGGTAGCTCTGTTCACCTTTACTGGAGTTTCCAGGTTAGTATGACCATAGCCTTCTGGCCAACGTAGGATTACTTTTGTATTCTGTGGCTTAGCACTCACCTTCTAGAAAAGCTTTTGGACCTCAAACTCTGAAAGGCTCTCTAACCTTTAGGTACATTGAGCACTCTAGAAGCAGAGGATAATTGAAAGCCTTTCCCAATTGGGAGACAGGGAATCTATTCCACATTTCATGCCAGGCATCTTGACATGCTGACCTGAGCTTGCCCTTCAGCTCCTATGTTAAAGCTTTACATCATTTGTGCTACGTCAAAGCTGGTTATCAGGATTGGCCTAATACAAAAGATTACTTGGGGATCATTTTCTCTGTTGTTTAGCAGTTCATTTAGTCATAATTTCATCATTTTTGGACTATACCTTCCTGTGCATCAGTTCTCTGTCCTGAGACATCTGTGACACATCAGAAATAATGTCTTTGTGCTGACAGCTGAAAAAGCTAATGTAATACTATCCTCTTATACTTTTAAATAGACATAAATAAAACAAACTTACCCATGTACTTCTCAAATTTTCCACCGATTACCTTCCTTGCTTTATGGTATATCTCTCTCAAGTCCTTTTCAATGGCACCATTGGATTTCCTGGCAATGAGAACACAAGCTATAGTGTCCAATATATTCCTGCCCATCCTATTATTTCAGAAGTAAAGTTTCTGACAAGACAGTTTAATATCTGTGTTTCAAAGATAATAGCCCTCTTGGGGATAGCCCACTTGGGTTGTTTTTTACATCCCGTGTTCCCACATTACTCAGGTCTTAGTTTCAAGGAAGAAAATCAATGTACAAACAGAGACCAATGGCTGACCTGCAGTGACTGCGGGCACATGAGGCTTCAAAACCTGGTAGGTTGTGCGAGGGCTAGTTCTAAACGTGTACCAGTGGAGTGTGGTGGGAAATGGGAGGGCACATTTCACTGGAATGACACCCACCCCACCATGCACACATATTCAGGAGACTGTAGAAACAAGCTTGAGGGGCAGGACTATGGGGTGCACAGAGGAACAAATCTCCACCTGAGAGGGAAATGGCTACCACTGAGAGCCTCCGGGAGACTGTGCCCAGGAGTAGCGCTGTACCCCATTTCCGCTCTGGCACCTCATCTGAGAATTGCCTCCCAGGATGAGGTGGCCTCATCTATGTATGTGCCACAATGAATGTCTGGGTGTTCTCACATTTTTATTTCAGGATGACAACACTGGTTAGTTTTCCCAGGATACTTTATTCTTTTTGTTCACTTTTTAATTACCCTTCCAACAAAACTGTAAAATTTTGAAAGTATTGGTCAAATAAGAGCATAAGGCATCAAGTCCAGCCATCAAACCCATAGAAAAAGACCTTCACGAAAGAGAACAGTAATAGGACTGCTGCTGCTTCACTTCTGCTAGGACTGGGGACACTGTGCCGAGCTGACCTTTGTAGGAGCCACCTTAAGCAGAAGCTGTCTGCCAGCTGGTCTCCGAAGGCAGGTGTGGCCCTAACAGGGAACAGAAAAGAGAAACTTGTTACAGTGCAGGGGAAGCTGATACACCATCTGTCCTGTACTGTTGTCATTATGTCATATCACTGCCCCATAGAATCATTTGGAAGTTACTCATAATTCTGCAAGAAGCTTTAGCTGCCTACTTATCTGCATTAAAAACTGTAAATAGGCAATCCCTTCATTTTTAAATCACCATGGGAGGTAACTGAGATGGTAACAAGCAACTGAAAATGGAGCAGACGGGTGGCACTTTATTTTCAACTGTGGCCATCAGTTTTGATTTACCCCTGAAATAGCTCAGTTTTCACAACTGGGAAAGGTGTGGCTTTCCTGACCACTCCCCCTCGTGGTGACAGCCTGCAGGCCTAACAACTGTTTTTATAGGTCCATAGCCACTGTTTCCTCCTCCAGGCAAGAACCTGTGATGGACAGAAAAGCAAAGACTATTTTCAAGGTGATTTTTCTCTCTCTTTTTTTTTAAAGATTTATTTATTTATGCACACAAGAACTGGGGTGCAGGCCAGTGGTATGGCAGTAACAGTATTCACCAGAGACAGAATGGGGAGCAGTAGGCAAGACAGGAAAGGTCTTTCTGCACCATGTGGGTCACCTCCCTGGCTGGGGATCACTCATGCTGCATTGCTGCAGATAGTGTCATAGTGCTGCAACTTAATCCCTTGCACCACCAGAGAGGCTGATTTTCAATTTGACTATTGGATGAGCCATCTTTATATTCTAATGTCCTAATCACAGTCTGCTCCACTCTCATGTTTATATCCTTTCCTACAGGACAGTCATTTTGAGGCTAGCAGAAAGCAGGTCTGGAACTTCATAAGTGTTTCTCTTTTCTGCAAGGTTTGAGTATATTACACCTAATGTTGACTGGAAAAAAAGAGAAAACTATGAATTTTCCATTTGATCTGGAATCTTAAGTAGGAGAAAAGTTTCACAGTGTTTTAACAGCCAAACAACTGCGTAGATGCCAGATTTCTCAAGGTAGAGGTTCTTTTTGGCTATGGAGAGAGTAGGGGTTGGGGTGAAGTACACACCCCATCGGCCACCTCGGAGCCAGTACCTTTGGCCTGCCTTGGGCATCTTCTGAGCTAAATTGGTCCCTCCTGCTTTTCTACTTGAAGACATCTAGTAGAGATGATGGGAATTGTTCTCTGATGGAAGCTAAGAGGGAAGAATTGGGGATCTACAGGCCTCTAGGGTACAGAAAAAGAATTAGGAAACTTCAGTTTGCACATTTCTTCCCAATCTGCTTTGAGAAACAGTGACTTGGCCTTTTCCTTGAAAACTTGAATGAAGATGCTAATTTAAGTCAAGTAGAAAGTTTCTTTTCCATTTTAGAAAACATGAGTTCTTACAGGAAGTACTTATAGAAACATGTGAATTCTGCTCTTCGATACTGTTTTAATTTGTGGTAATTGGTGCGATCATAAATAGTCACTCAGAGCAAATGCAAGTGACCTAGAATTGTGCTGTGAATGTGTGGCATGGATTCATTTTGATGGTATGTAACAGTATGACTGTGTGAACCTGAAGAGAGCTGAGTTAGTGGTTTCTGCTTTGTCTCTAGCTAGTCAGAAAAGTAATTGAACCCTTAAGTCTCCACGTCTCCACTTGAAAAAATAATGTCCATTATCTTGCAGGTATATTAAGGTTAAATGAGATAACTTGGGCATTAGGCGATCCAGTGTGGCAATTATTTCATGTCACCTAAGCACATGTTATAGTCTGGGGTAGAAAAAAATCAATTAACTGGAAGGAATATGACATTCTTCTGTCGGGAACTTTAATAGGAGCCCTAACATTAGTGTCTGTGGTTTGAACTAAACAAAAACTGATGTCAATACTATGTATAGATGTTAATTTGCTACTAGCTTAGCTTCTGGACTTGAGATGCAGGGACCATACAAAAGAAGTGGAAAAATGACTTTATAGGAATGTGACCAGTGGAGTTCCCAACAGTCTTCTTCACATGTGACTCAGCCCAAAAAGGAATGTCACATCTGGCTTTCCTAATGACTAATGAGCCAACAGAGCTATAAAACATGGTGGACTAAGAAGGAAACAAATCCTGCAGAAATCAAGGGAAGTATAATATGAACTTAGCAGTCTAGTAGGATATGATGAGCACTTAAGTCCCTAGAGAACCCATTAGTACGTTCGACCTTGCTCAGCGGTCCTCTTGCAGAGACCTCTTGGAGCAGGCAGCAGCCTCCAAATTGTCACTTCTTAGACATCTCATTCTGGAGGGTCCAGCTAAGCTCATTTAGGAGTTGACCCTAGAGAAGATACTTGGTAATGAATTTATTAATCAGATTCCTGTTTAGCTTAGTTGTTGAGTGGTTCATGATTGTCTTTCAGAATCCTTTTTGGCACAAATGACTTTGCATGTGGCTTTTCTGGTGAAATAACAGTTCTTGGAAGGAAGGGAACTACAGTCACAACAGGTGGTGTGGTGTGCTGGGTCCCAAAGAATGGCTGAGGAGCACCTCCCTGAGAATGCAGTGGACACTCAGCGAGGCGCCTTGTGTCCTTAGGTTGCAGAGCATATTTCAGTGGAGAAAACCAGGAAGGCCAGATCTCATGAGCTCATGAAATGCTAAAGACAGCTGAAGTGTCAGGGGGAATTTCCCCAGATTCACTTGCCCTTTTGGTCATTGCAGGGTTGCCCTTAGGGAGATTAGGGAGTGGTGTCGCAGGTTTGTTTGGCTCTGTCCATTGTAAACCATCTTTCACACAAGTACCACTGACCTGGCAGAGTGGTGGTATGAATGTCCAGACCTTTCCTGCCACATCCAAGGGGGGTTTCAGAGAGCCAGAAGAATATCTTCCCCGACTCTAGCCAGTATTGAAAGAAATTAGGCCAAGGGGTATTAAGTAACTCAGAGAAGTCTGTAGAAACCAAAGACAGCCTAGTTAAACAGAGCCCTTTCTTTCAGGGACCCCAACCCCAGGCATATGCACAACTGAAGCAGACTTTCCCCCATTTCATAACTTGTCCCATGTTTTCAGGATGGGGTTGTTACATATTTGGGCAACAGTCTTTGTGGAATGCTTCCAGTTGAAGCTAAGTTACCAATACCCATTGTGATCCTTGATACCCAGTTTTTAAACTCATGTCTATCATGCTTGTTAGTTGCCAGCTGGAAGAAGGTTACCCGAGCCCATCCATACCTTGGTTTACTTGGTACAGGGAGCAGTCTGTTCTGAATTCATCCGTGACTGCCTTTCCTTTCCCTTCACTGGGAAAGTCTCAACACATCGATCCTAACAAAGCACTTGGCATCATATGAACTTCCACATTTGGAAGGATATATAGGAAAATT
This sequence comes from Galemys pyrenaicus, assembly GCA_019455555.1. Lineage (NCBI taxonomy): Eukaryota > Metazoa > Chordata > Mammalia > Eulipotyphla > Talpidae > Galemys > Galemys pyrenaicus. The sequence continues at coordinate 4,386,547 of JAGFMF010011830.1, read as the reverse complement.
ACATTCGTTGGTTTTAAGTGAGAAGATTTGATGATCATCCTTGGCTAGTTCAGATAGCCAAGGCTCTCCCATTTGTAGTAACAACTAGTGTGGCATAAAATGCATGTATTTATTTAAAAGCATGTAACCACAAACTGTCCTACCTCCTTTTCTTACCTTTGGAAGTTTTTCAGTGCCAGAGTGTTTGGGGACATGAAAGAGGCCTCTTTGAGGCTTACGTGAGGTTTGGCATGAGGAACTTTTGAATCCACCCAGATGAGGGGCGCCCTCTCTACTCTGTTGTGATCCCCTTCTTATATATGGTTATCTGGAGCATTTGTATGCTCTTTTATTTTCTCAAGCCAACATTTATCTTTGATGTTGCCTAGGGTCAGCCGGTGCTGGAACAACTTCTAAATATAGATGTACTAGCAGACTAAATCTTTGAGCCTGGCAGTAGTTCAGTTGGCCAACATAACTTTATTTTTTATTTGATTTATCGTTGCCATTTCTGACAGGTTGAACTGTGCTATTACAGAGTGCACAGCGCAGAATCCCTCAGCACGTGCTGGACTCAGCATCCATGGGCCAACAGCTCATGACAACTGATAGCCAAATTCATGTAACTTATTTAGCAGGTGTTTATCAGACCTGGTAAGGGCAGCTCAGGAAGGAGCAGGCAGGTATGGCTGAGGAAGAACATGTAAAAGAAGGAGGTAATATATAGAAAGAGGCCATAGATCAAAGAACTGTCAAGACGAGTACAAGTCACATGACCAAGTAGAGCCTGCTCACCATCAATTCTAACGCCCTGTACTGGCCATTCTCTTTTTCTTGTGCCAGAAATGAAGTTGTCAGAGAGAAACAGGAAGGATTGTTTCCAATCTATTAATTGAAGGCAATTGAAAATATCAGCCAGCTTCATCTCTTGGTGCCAGTGTTGGAAATACCAGCTTCCGGGGTTGTTAGTGCCAGAGTAATTGGAAATGCTAGCCAGGGAAACCACATTCCCCACAGTCTACAGAATTACTGCTGGCAGGAAAATAATGTAGCCTGAATTAATTGGGGTATGTGTGAGTTATCTGTAAGGCCTTACTGTGTTGAGTTCCTTAGCAGGAAATCAACCCATTTAGAGGACTCATCTTCCCAAGTATGGAGGACAGCGTTATGAAGATGCATAAGTTAATAAAAAAGGAAAATGGACTTGAAAAAGATTTTGTTTTCACTATTTCAGTTACATGCAAATTAACAGTTCTTGCATTTTATGAATTGAATTAAATACTTTTGATAATATCAGTTTTTGTTTAGGTAAATTGATTTCTCCCCTAGAACTTTTTTCAAGTATATGTTTGTAAACAGATAACCAGAGAGTGTAAAGCCTGGTTACAAGTTCGCTACAACTTGAGATAGCATTATTAAAAATCTTGACTCAGTCTAAAATGTGACTCTGTAACACTTGTCATATATTTTTCGGTTCTACAAAAATAATTTTTAAAATCTATTCAAAGTGACTTTAATCTGTTGTATGGTTTTTAGGGAAAGGACATGTACTAACTGTTTTTACCAGGAAATAGAACCTGCTATTTAAACATATGTCAAACATTTTGTGTACTGTCAAACATTCTGTGTACAAGCATGCACCTTGCCACTCAATTACATCCTGGTTATTTATAGTGCAAGAGGAATTTATCAAAGTTTACAGGAATGTTTCACACTGTGAACATGTATGGATTTCAAAATAGATGAGTGTGGTATTGCATAACAAATTATCTCAAAACTTAATGGTTTAAAATAGTTACTTTATTTTGCTCACGATTCTTCCTTGGACATTTGGTAGGGCACTGGGCAATGACTTGTCTCTATTCTACACTTTTTGAAGCGTCCTCCATTGGGAGAACTAATTAGCTAGGGAGTTGAGATCTTCTGGAGGGACATCACTCATAAGTCTTGTGGCCACAGCTGCTTTAGAAGGAACTTTTAGGTTTCCTTGAAACAGAGAAGTCAGTATTGCAACAGCAAGTGTTCTGGGAAGTGAGCCTCATCATCACCTTTTCAGACCTAATCTTAGAAGTCCACTGCTTCATTTCTATTCCATTCTGAGCTACAAGAGAGTCTCCCCATCCCCTCACCCTGTGTATACAAGGGCGGGTCCATAGACTTTGTTCCTCATTAAGTAGAATATCAGAAAATTTTTGGACATGTTTAACATTGTCACCATGCAACATAAGGTTTCTCTTGTACTGAGAAACAACAAGCTTTTGTTCTCCTTTATCTGTGTGTAGTACAGAATGTTTTATATGCTGTGCCCTAAGACTGGTAGATACACGTCTATGGGCTATGAAAATACAACGTAACTCTTTTTCCTACCCATGCTGCTCTTCCAAGGGTTACAGACAGAGGCAGGAGGAGGATGGGTATATCCCCAGAGATTTGCTGAGTGGGATGGGACTGGGGACCCCACACCAGTGCAGGTCAGCAAGGCAAGTTTCTGAAGTGCTCACACCCTGCTCATCCCAGAGAACAGATTGAGACCACTGCCTGCTGCCTAGGGATAAGGGCAGAGAACTAAGCAGTTTTCCTACCAATTAATGCCTCTGCCTCAGTTGTTGCACTGGAAAAGCAGGATCATATGTCTTATTTCTTCAGGTGACTTGCAGCAATAAACAGAAGTGTTCCCCTTTTTTTCTTTGAGGAGATAATTAATACACTTACTAGCTTATTTTGAACTAAATTGAATGCTTTTAATTGTAGAATAGAAAGAAATAGGAAAATGTTCACATAGGTAGCTAAAACACAGAAGACAAAGTAAAAAGTGAGAATTTTCCTTAAAATATACAAAATCTTTTGGATTTCTAATTTATCTCCAAATATCATTTTAAAGAATGAGCTAATGTTTGATAAGACATTCGCCCCCAGCCCCAGAGGTTTTATCCTTGAGGTTATTAACACATCTTGAAAAATGTTTCCAAGATCAGTCTTCATTCTCTGCTGTGCAGCCTCACAAGGGTCTACACTGCATATACTCCCCCGGCTTCCCTCTCACCCTGCCTTCCTGCTGCCCTATGAGGATTTGTAAAGAACTGGAGGTGCTTGACATCTGCAGAATTGAACAGGAATCTTGTAGGACCTGAAAGAGCACCTGTACTATGATTATCAGGACTTGTAACCCGCTGTGTGACCTGAAAGATGCGTGAGGATGAGAATAGAGTGAGGGAGGGTCAGGTGCTGGCAGAGTTTACACTCTTAAGTGTTAGAAGACTAAGATTCTCCCCTCACCATCATGATTTCTTGTAATATGTGCATTCAGAACTGAAAAGAGGCTCGGGCTCTGTGGTGGAATCGCAATGGCACAAGGAGTCTTATGGGCTGCCTGAAGCATGCTAGAGGGAATGGAGAACCAGCTGGTCCAGTGGGGTCTAGACTGTAGATAATAATACACAGTATATTTTTTCTTTGAGTGGTAAGAAAGTGGAGATGAGGAAATATGGGGAGCTCAAGATCGAACAGAGTGTGACATGTGACGTGCACATGAGCCAGCATGCTGGCAAATCGAGGGCTTTCCTGGAGATCAGTTTTGTCCAGAGTAGCAGACAGTACCCTGGACCCAGGTTAAAGGACATTTCCATCTGACCACAGTTGGAGGTGCTGTAGAAGTGCTGTCAGGTCAGGTCCATGTGCAGCATGATAATAAGTTAGCGAGAATGTGAATTCAGTCAGGTGAGAAGAACACACAGCTGAAAAAGGAAGTAGCCCAGGTTGTCATGCCTCACCCCCGCCAGATTGAGCGCCTTGAGGTTTGTCTGTGCACAGCTGGTTTGCATCCCAAGAGTTCTCCCACATTCTAATAAGGATTAACCTGTCCTTGAGCGAATTCAGTGTGTGCTGTAGACACAGCATTTAGGCATGCCCGAGATTATGAAGTGGAAACAAGCCAGTGAAGCCTGAAAATCTGCCTTTGTGGCTCATGGGCACAGGCAGTAGAAAGCTGGCTCACAACACGACTGGGGGTTGTATGGCTTCATGTCAAGCGTAGCCCAGTGGCTCTGTCTGCTCCAGAATGGTCACCTTGAGCCTCCTCTTGGCCCCTTCCCTACTGGCGTGAAGTTTTCTTTCCTTCCCAGAGAATAGGAATTCAAATGCTCATCTTAGGCCCTCATGGCAGATGGTCCCAGTGGGCTGCTGCCCCTGGAGCCCCCTTGTGACATACCACTGTGGTCTAGCAACAGTAACTGACCGGGACCAGCGGGGACTTCCAGTATCCCCACTCTCTGTCTTTGACCAGATTATTGATGCCCACAGGCCTGAAAAGTGTTAGGATATCACCCATTTCTGTTAGGACCAACTTTTCGTTAGAAAATTTGCATGAAGCTGACTTTAAATTATTAAAAAGTAAATTTTCTTTCTAAGTAAAGCTAGGTATATCTCAATAATCCTATATAATTGAAATAAGAATTTATAAGAAGAATATGCCACAGATTATAATCTCAGAATCATTTGGCGCTGCCTATAAAATGCAAGTGTTTGTGATTGGCCTCTCTAAAACTTCACTTAGTTACAGCTTGGACGTGTTTTAAGTTCTGATAAACGTTCACATCATTCCTGCCAGTTCGTTTGAATCATTTTGTCTGAATCTTTTGGTCTTCTATAGCATTATCTTTTTTTTAAATGCTATCCATTTCTGTCAAAAGGAAAAATGGATAACAGTTTGCTTATGAATCTTGTTTACAACCTGGGCTCCCGCTTGGTTTGCAGATTTTCCAGATCACCTATCCCTTTGAATTGTACTCACTCTAATGCCTGAGCATCCAGCCATCCACAGAGAGCCTGGCACAGTCTGTAGTAGAAAACCAGGCAGATGCATGAGTTGCCAGTTCTGTGGTCCATCTGTACCTGCTAACCTCTCAGCTGTAGATCACTTTTGCACTGCGGTGACTTGTAAACATTAATTTTTTCCCTAGCTATCCTTTTTATCTTTAACTCCACGTCATGTGTGAATATTATCTTTAATTCAAATGTTTCCCTTGTTAGAAATATTTTACTAACCAGCTTTCTCTTGTTTTTGCTTTATTCTCAGTGATTTCTAAATTCACCAATAAGCATTATTCCTTTTAACTCTGAAGTGTTTATCCATTTACTTCAGACTATAGTTACTGTTTCTAAAACTTGATTCTAAGGTTCCACCAACTCTTGGCTTTTTTTACATGTTCTTAAGACCCACGCACATAATAGTCTGTCTTGGAAGATGTTAAGATGGGAAATTTAGCATGCTTTGTCTAAACAAGTTGTGTCTTATTTAGTAATTGTTACCAATACTAAAGTGGAACGTTAAAAAAATATTAGCAGGGCCTCCCTGGTGGCGCAGTGGGTTAAGCAACGCACTATGAAGCAAACCGCAGCCGCTGCAGCACGAGTTCGATCCCTGCTGCCGGCCAGGGCGGGGACCCGCATGGTGCAGCAGACCTCTCCTGCTGTGCCCGCTTGGTGCAGCAGACCTCTCCTGCTGTGCCCGCTGCTCCCCTCAGCAGTGTACTTTCGTTGATCTGCCTGTTCTGCTCCCCGCTCTGTCTGTGGTGAACCCTCTCACCCCCCACACCTCTGGCCTGTACCCCAGCTCTTGTATGCATAAATAAAAGATTAAAAAAAAATATTAGCAATATAGGAAAGTTTCTTGAAGGTCACAGAATGCCTCTTCCCCCAATTCTTTAGTGTAACGCTGTGGTCCTTAAAAAAAGGCCTAGCTCCCATCACTGATGCAGTCCTGCTTTTTTTTTCCCTTAAGTCACAGTTTGGTTTTCACCATTAAATATTAAAGCAAATTAACCTAGTAAGGAACAGACTGACTTATTTACTGGCTGTAGTTCTAAGCACCAGAAATGGGCAAAGGAGACCAAACAAAGAAATAGGAAAAACGAGGCATTGAAGGGGAGCCAATATGGGGTTTGGAAGGTATGAAGCTTCCGTGGAGGCAGGATGTGCCTTTGACTGTTTACTCTGAGCTCAGAAATAGAGGCGGAAAGAAGGTAGATCACGCTACAGCCTGAAATGGATACAGAACATACCAGAGGGAGTGTTGAGTGTAATCAGACCCTGGGTGTAATTATGTAAATGTATGCATAAACGGTTTTCTATGAATAAATCGTCTGCAGCAACCTTAACACTCAAGGTCAAAGTAAGTGTGAGGGCATGATATGATATGCCAGCTACAGTGACTTTGCTCAAGTAGCAGCTGAAAATGTTTTGCTCTTTTGCCTTTATTTTTCCATACCTGCACCTGAATGTACTTTGAACCACTGCTAGAATGAATTTTGGATCTTAAAGACTTTTAGGATGTCCACTTCCTTCCATGGAAAGGATACCACCTGGTTCAGGGAGGGGTGGTTTGTGGATGAATATGGCATGGTTGTTTTAAACTGTTCACTCTGGTGAGACTGAAAACTAGTTTTACGTTTATTTTATTTTTAATTAAACCTCAACTGGAATATGTTACACTAGTATTTGGAGACCTGCTTGAAGGAAAGAAATACTAAATTTGTTTAGGAGGAAAATGTGCTTTCCTTATTCTTTGTAAAATAATTTGAGAACTTCGAATATATTCATAAGGGCCTTGGGCCTGACTGTCTAATTAGAAAGCTAAGATTCATTCAGCATTAGCATGTGATTTTCTTTTGCATGAACCAACCAAGAGCAAGTCCACATAGATAAATATAGATAAAATCCTGTGGATTATGGGTATAAAATATTTTCTGTAGCACACTGCTGATATGAGTGTTCCATGCCCCTGAGCATGGCATGGGGTAGTAAACTGTTGTTGTTGTTGTTGTTTTTCACTACTCATAAGCCTATAAAGAAAACCCACTGTAATGTTTTCTTTTTATTTCAAGGAATTTGAAACATCGTAAGAGTAGGAAGGCATTAAAAACATTTTCAGCTTCTTAAGGAACTTAAGAGTAGCTAAATACATACAGATGAATTCAACCAGTGTTCTAAATGCTTATCAGACATTCAGTTCAATTCTAAAAGCTTTGATTAAGCTTCCAGATTGTTCAAAGCACCGTTATGAGAAAGGCAGATGTAGACAAGATGAGTCACAGCACATGCCCAGTATTTAGGCGACAGTGAGCAAGCAGCTCACCACCACTGAGATGTACAGGTGCAGGGGTTGGGGGCTCCTGCAAAGAAGAGAAGACTGGGAAGGTTTCTGTGCACTCAGCTGCAGGGACTGGCCTTCAGGAGCTTGGCAGTTACTGGGAAAGGCTATGCAGTTCTTGAGCTCTCAGGTCCCCTGAAGCCACAGGGTTACTCATGGTTGGCGAGATTGGGCAATTGCACCAACCCAAGTCATGATTGGCGAGATTGGGCAATTACACCAACCCAAAGATTAAAGTTGTAATCTTTAACTTGAGCCTTTACCATCTTTCTAATTTCATTAACCTGGAATGCCTTTAGACACACCACATGTACAGTGTGTTACCCATCTTGATGGCAGGACAATCTGTCACGCCCTTTGATTACATGATCACATCTCACCAGAAGCCCTTGGTGTGCGACAGCTCCTCCCTGGACACTTTCCTTCACTGGGTTCTGTTCCTCCAAACTTGGAAATTAAACACAATTCAAAGTGCCTCTTCCTCACTGCTATTTATTTTCTAAAACGTGTGTGCATTCTTTCACTGTTTTCTCTTAGGGAAAAAGAAACAGTGGTTTCAGACAGTGCTTCTTCGGGAGCCAGAAGCACTGCAAGCTGACGAAGCTTTGCCCGGCAATGGGATACACGTTCAGGCTGGCTGCTCGGAATGACATTGGCACCAGGTATGATGTCGCTATGTTCTCCGGCTGCTAAATATCTGTGTGGTGATCCTGAGTCTTCCTCTCACGTTTCTTGGAGGCTGGGGGTGCCAGCTGCCTCCACACTGAACCAATTTGAAATTTTCAGAAAGGGAATCCTAATCAGAGGGTTGAGGTTTCTGAGGTGATGAATGCTACTGTGTGACCTTTTTATACTCTTCTTGAGAGCTGTAATGCAAAGGTGCCACTAGGGGCCTCTGGGAGCCAAGATGAAAGTAACAGTACAGATTTTGAGAGGAATCCCTCTTGGAACATTATTTTTTCAGACCACATGCCTTTTTCTTTCATTACTTCAGCAAGCTACTCATTCAGCTGCCTTTTTCAATTATGTGTATTTTCTGAACGAAAAAAAAAAAAAGGCCACTGGGAGAGCCATTATTGTCAAAATGACAGGATCAGAGAAAACACGGGCTGTCTAGGACCCCACTGCTTGCTTCCAGGCTGCAGAAGAAAGACAAGAACCTGTGTACAGTGGAGAGTCAGGGGATTGAGAATCCTTTGAAAAGGCTGTATTTCTGTTGTGCTTCCTGGATAACCTTGATTAAGGGAAAACTTTGATTCATCACTGCTTGTTGAAAATCTTTTTAAAGGTTCAGCACATCTTTTAAAGGTTCAGCTCCAATCTTTTATCCAGCCTAAAGAACTTGTTGACATCACAAGGTTTTGCAGCTCTCCCTCCCCATCCATAATAACCATTGTGTGAAAATACAGAGTCCGCTTGTTACAAAATTATTCCATCATGTCTGTGTACCGCATCTTCCTAATCCACTGTTTTCCTCTGGTTACTTGTTTCCGTAACTTGCCTATATGTTGCAGTAAGCATAGGGATGGATGTATCCCTTCCAATTAATGTTTTTAAATTCTTTGCATCATTGCTAAGGAGTGGAATTGCTGGAACGTGTGGTGATATACCACTGAGGAGATGTGAACCTTTTCCCCTAAATCAGATACAGTATTGTAAATCAAAGTTACCTCATTAAAAAAAAAAAATAGGACCATAATAATAAAGGGTTTATGGTTTAAGGACTAATAAATGAATTAGAGGCATCTGTAAACTTTTTCATATAGTTTATATATCATCAAACATTTCATTAACAGAATTTTTGGCTCACATTAAGTTGACAGCTCCTTGGAAGCTGGGGCTCATAGCTTGGTAAAGACAGTACATCATGTTTATGCTGTATTTCCTGTTGTTTTGGGGGTAAAGAAGTTATCGATATAAAATTGGATTTTCAGTAGTGAATTTAATAATTATACAGACATTAATTTATAATGATGCACACCTGATCATATCACGTTATAATGTGATAACACTTCAATAAAAAAAATTGAAAATAAATAGATTTATTGTCCTGTAGTATGGTATGCTTTCCTAATAGCAGACTGAAAGAGGAAACAGGGCAAACTGAATGTTTTTGTTGGGGTACAGTATCCCAAAGGATCCTTGCCTGCCTTTGCTTGCTGAACTCGTTGGCCCCAGATTTTCCAGCCCAAGCCTTATTCTTCCTCCATAAAATGCCAGAACTCCTCACACTCTCCTCGGTGTGTCTCTTACTGGGTTTGTGTTCTCTACAGTGGGTACAGCCAGGAGGTGGTGTGCTACACACTAGGAAACATTCCTCAGATGCCCTCTGCACCAAGACTTGTTCGTGCTGGGGTCACATGGATCACATTGCAGTGGAATAAGCCAGAAGGCTGTTCACCTGAGGAAGTGGTTACCTACACTTTGGAAATCCAGGAGGATGAAAATGTAAGTCTCACACTCTTGCCATGTGTTCTGCATAAATCAGTATTGTTATCAATACATGGTACCGTGAAATTATATTAGCTACATAAATTCAAAGCCATACTTTTTTTTAATTTCTACCATTATTGTCACCACCATCATCGGCAACCTGTCCTTTCCACAGTCTTTCAGCTCAGTCAGTCGCACTCCTGGTCTTTCGATTGGGAACACCAAAAACCCTTTGAAATCCTTAACCAATATATAAGCAGTCAGCAAATCCTTTTAAGTCTTCCTTCAAAAATTATCCAGGAATCTTACCGTTTCTCAGCATTTATAATCTTACACATTTACAAGCCACCATCATCTTGGGCCTGATTATTTCAGTGCCTCTGAAGTGCTTTCCCTACCTTTACCCTTACTACATACAATCTGTTCTCCACATGAAGCCTGAGCGATCAACTACAGGCATGATTATGCTTTGCTCAGAACCTTTTCCATCTCAGTGCCTCCCCTTTGCTTCAGTGTGAAAACCAGAGCTCTCATAATGCTACTATGTCCCACACAATGGGGGTCTTCATTACTAGCCCTGTTTTGCTACTGTAGTTCCAGAAACTGATGGTCTTTCCTTAAACAAACCAGGGCCTTTGTGATTCTTGCACCCTTCAGCTAGCATACCCTTCCAGTTACCTTTGACTCATTTCCCTCCTTTTCAGATCTTTTCATGTTCATCTCTTGGAGAGGCCCTCCCCGACCACACTGTGTAAATCAGCACTGTCCAGTAGTACATACTATAATGATAGAAATAGTCTACAATTTATTTCATCTAGAAAGATAGTGCCTAACCACACATAGCTATCAGACCTTGAAATATGACTTGTGGGCCCAAGGAACTACATTTTTATTTGTATTTAAATTTAAAGTTAATAAAATTTAACACGTGGCTCTTTATTTAACTCACACAACTATAGAAAGTGACTTCTCTCTTAATTCCACATCTGTCCTCTCGCCCAGATTTGTTTTTCAGCATAGTCTACCACTATATGATGGGCTTTATTAAGGGTTTTATTAAGGGTTTTCTTAATCATTTTCTCCAATTGGCATGTAACTTTCTTGTGGGCGAGACTTAGCTCTGGGCAGTGATGAGCTGAGTGTGCAAGAAAGCCTGGTGCATAGAAGATGCATTAGTATTTGGTGAATGGATGCATGGATGCTTGGATATTAGAGAATATTGAATGAATTCTGTACATTCAGCTTTCAGTGGAATATTGATCTTCTTAAAGCATTGTCTTCCCCATCCAAACTGTCCTTTCTCCCTTGGTCAGAAGAGGACACTGTGGGGTCAGAATCCTTAGACACAGTTTACCCTCCAGCACACTGCAGCCCAACAGGTGATGATCAGTACATTTTTAAAAGTACATACTGCTTTGTCACATAGTACTGCTTGGTGGTTAAATTCTTTGTTTAAATGGAAAAGTTTGCTCTGTGAGAAAAGCGTATGGTGGCATCTTTCTCAAGCAAATTACATTCTCTCAAAGAGAGCGTATTGTTTTCATTCAAATTAGTGTGAGCCTTACAATCAACAGCTGACCAAACCCAGGATAAATGATACTGTAATAGAGTTAAACTTTTCCTTAAGGCAAGACCACTAAGCACAGCACCACCCACTGCTGATAATCTTTTCTGCAGTAGCTGCCAGAGGTCTGGCCCAGCGGTGACGATGAGAAGAGGCAATATAAAATCCTACATACCAAAGTACTTAATGCCCAGATTCTATGATACTGATGTTTCTTTCTGGCTTTGCCTTTTCAGGATAACCTTTTCCACCCAAAATACACTGGAGAGGATTTAACCTGTACTGTGAAAAATCTCAAAAGAAGCACACAGTATAAATTCAGGGTGAGTCAGTCATTTTGTTACCCGAACTGCTTAAAAGTGAAGCTGTTTGATTTTCACCCATTTACGGTTTCAGATTGACTCTATGAGTTACGTTATTTTCAAGTTCACAACACTCTACATTTTAAAATAAAATTTATAAGATGCACACTGTTTAATTTTCAAATCCGCTTTGAGAAAAAGCTGTCGTTGTGTGCCTTAATAAATAACATGACACATGGCCAGACACCGTCACAGGAGGACCCAAAATCCAGTGCTCCTGCCTCTTTCCCTCACTTGCACTGCACACCTTTCTCTGAGGTTTCTCCTTTTAATCATTTTTCTCTTAGTCTCCCTTTTCTTTCTCTTTTACACATATTATATTACCTGTTCTCTCTCCCATCTCGTCTCCACTTAGGCTGTGCTTTGGTCATTAGCAACCACCATTAGTGTCACTGTAGCCAGCAAGGGGTGAGCACAGCTTTGCAGCCACCGAGAGAGGAGCTTGTCCTGCTCCTCGCGGCAGCTCCATGTGCCACCCAGTTCTGCTTCAACCTTGTGCATTTTGGGGAGATAAAGGTGTATTCTCATCCCACCCTTCTCTAATTTAGGGCCACCAAGTGGTGTTATTTGGAACATAGTAGTCACTTAAGAAGTAGTTGTCAAATTACCAAGTAAACTGTCTTTGAAGAAAGTGATAGTTTGATAGGATTTTTTTAAAGCCCTGTTACTTGATACTTGACTCTGGCTTGAAAAAATAAAGCACACTGTTGGCATTTCCCCACAAGGGGGCATTGCCCTACTCTTAAATAAGTACTTCCCCCTCACTCTCCTTTCACAGAACAGTTTTAACTAGATAGAGACTGGTTTTGGGTTTGTTTGTTTGTTTGTTTGTTTGTTTTTAATGTTGTGAAAAGGTAAAAATATCTTTAGCTGAATCCCACCTCATTGTTGTATTTTTAATTGTTAACAGTCATGTATACTGAAAATAAGTGTTCCATAAAAATCATTTAAAAATCGTAAGTTTGATATTGAAAGAGAAAATATGCATGTGTGGGTATCCTTTGAGTTTATAGATACCTTGACCTGGCCATGCTAAAAAAACATCGTTCACTCAGAAACGTAAAGTTTGCTCATGTTTTCTTGATTGTCTTATAGCTGACTGCTTCAAACACGGAAGGGAAAAGCTGTCCAAGTGAAGTTTTGGTTTGTACGACCAGTCCTGACAGGCCTGGACCGCCCACAAGACCCCTCATTAAAGGACCAGTTACAGCTCATGGCTTTAGTGTCAGATGGGGTATGTTTTGCCGCTCTTGTTACTTTTTAGGCAGTGTTCTAAGAATTAATTTCAGTAGTGACAAATCAATAAATAATTAGTATTATTTCAGAGCATTTTACACATTTGGAATACATTTGAAAGATAATGTGAAAATTTCATAAATTGGTAAAATAGGCACTTTAAAGAGCCTCTCATTTACTTTCATGACTTTCCCTATAATACTTTTTTCCTCCTATATTTTTAATGTCCTGTTGAGTTAAATATACAATAATAGCTGAGTAGATGTTTTTCTTCAATAGTTTGCTCTTAAAAGATAGCAGTGTTTAGTATGAAAAACTGATTTATAAAATTAATATTGAAAATAAATTTTAAAAGTTCAGCATATCTTAATTAAATTTTGACATACAGAATGTCTGTTACAATGAATTAGGAATGTGTTAGTTTTTGTTCTTTGTAATCAGAACTTTAGTGATTTATCATTTTGAAGTTTAACATATCGGGTATCTACTACAGGGTACTGTGGCTCACCTCTGTTCTATGGATCATAAACATTTGTAACTTTATGTAAAACTTTTATGATGTATGTAGTTATCACTAATACATAACAACGACCTAGTCCAAAAAAAGTACAAATCTAAAATACTATTTTTCCTGGTAGCCAAGTAATATAAGAAAACTATGATAATATTAAACCATTATTGGAGACCAATTACTGAAACATACAACTATTTCAAGTTCCCCAGTAATTTTGAGGCAGAATTACTAGGATACCACATTTCTCTGGAGGATGGATATGCTTAAGATAAACTGTAAAAATCTAGGCACACTTCTGCCAGACTGTCAAGCTTTTTCTCTGAAAATACTAGAAACTTCTGAAAATACTAGAAACTTCTGCTGTTTCACTCTATAATTGTTGTAAGTATCTGTTCCTGAAAGATATCAGTGAGAGAAAAGGAAAGTGAAATTCCTAAATCTATGAGTAAACTGAGGATGTCTCTAAAATAGAGAGATGCCTGACTGGTAATAGAAGTAAATTCTGTATAGTCCTAAAAATGTATAATGCAAGGTATTTTTTTGCTCAGAGAAGAAACCCTTTGTAGGCAGAGGCAAAATTAGGCTAAATACCCAAGTCTCCACAGGGCTGTAGTAGTAAGCTAGAACTGCTTCCTCAGACTACCCCTTTGGTGCATATCCTTATTGATCCCCAGCTCTGGTTTTATGTCAGGTTCACTTGGGTTGTAAAGTTTGCTTAGTGACAAACTCTGATAGAACAGATTTATTTACACTAATAATGTAATTTATTTATAAATAAATAAATATTTATCTTGTCAATAAATTTAGTATTTCTTTCCCTTCCCTCGCCTTCTCTCAAAAGAATCTGATCACTTATAAGTGAAATAAAACAAAACATATATATGTATATACATGTTTTGTCTTATATAAAAGGCACTAAATGTTAAAGAACTGGCTTCAAAATGCTCAAAAAAAGTTTATTACCATAACTTTTAGAAAAGTCAATCCATATTTTGAGTGTTGCTCATGTTTCACCAAGTAAATGTTAACTCTCTGACATTCCTTGCCTGAAGAACTTTGAATAATTTGATAGTGTTCGTGGTTTCTTTTATTTTTCAAGAAAGGATTTGGAAGAAATAATGCATTAGTTATTGTGCCTTTTGTTTAAATCCAGAATTAATATAGTATGTAATTTTATGTGTTCTAATTATATTTACCAATAAAAATCAGCATCTGTTTACAACTAATAAGACATTTGCTTACTTTCCAGATCCTCCAAAAGACAATGGTGGTTCAGAAATACTCAAGTATCTGTTGGAGATTACAGATGGAAATTCTGAAGGTGAAGTTTTTGGAAATTGTTACTCAAATCCCCAGTAGCCAGCCCTATTTTCTCACATGATAAACACCTGCATAGTTACCATGGGCAATCAGTTTTAATAGAATCATAAGTCCGGTGACAGCTATTACAATTTAAAAATTTTAATTCCCTATTAAATAGTTTTCATCTTTCAAAAACTGGGATCAAATTCTACTTGAAATGTACATTTTTATTATTTTTATTTTCCTTGAGCCACTTGTCCTAATAGGAAATTAAATTACTTTTCATCCCCTCTTTGTGCACACTTTATCTGAAAATTCTTAAAAGCAGGGTGTCAGAAGTAATCAGCAGGAAGGATAAGGTAAAGGAAGCAAACAGGTTCTATAATCTACAGATTCCCTTGTGTAGCATTGACACAAAATATGGCATCGCTGTGGACAAGTGACAAATGGCACCCTTTTATTATAAGTGTAAAAAAATGTCTTGCTGTATTTAGATTATCTATAATTAATACAATGTGGATTAAAGCAGGACAATGTTAGAGATCTAATTACTAAAATAGTTGTCAAGTAGGCAGGTTAAGAAAAATAAATTACTTAGCTATATAGTACCTTTTAATAGATCCTCCTTCTAATAAAATTCTTTAGGCTAAGAGAAAAAAGTGCAATCATTATAACTTTAAAATGACATCTCTTACCTCTCTATATTCACTGTAACCCTTAATGTGAAAAAAAAAGGGGGTGGGGGGTACATGCAAATAGCAAAACAACAACAATAACATAGGATGTGTTCAAAGTGACTGTAGGCCATGCAGGTGTGTGGCTTGCCTTTTATCCTGTGACTCAGTCACCACCTGGAGTGTACTTTCCTTTTCACGTCAGTCCATTCGTTTTAAGTTGAAGACACGAGAATGCTTTGAGGTGTGCACAGCTTTTCTTGACATAGTGAATGCCAAAAACTGAACTCAGTTTGTTTTACATTAGAAGACCTACCTAGTAGAGAAGTCATGTGTAAGCAGGGACTGTCATCCTGGCTCTCTTGGCCATTGTTGACAAATGAAACGGAGTTGCCATGCTCTACTAGGTCAGCAACTTTGCCGGAGTGTTAGTGGTTAGTTAGTGAATTGTACCATTACATTTGTCCATATTTCCACAGGTTTTCTAATCAATAATTTCAGGGTGTCTGTCTTTCATATCCCCCTTTCTCACATGCCCTAGTACCTGTGACTTATCTATAAGTCCTATCAAATAGGCATCCAAGAGAATGTGTTGAAGTTTCTTTAGTAAAAGATAATGAAATAGGATAAAAGTGTTTTCCCTAAAACAGCTTCATGGAGTAAAACACCTTTGTAAAATAGTTAACTAGAAAACAGCATGAGAGAGAACAGACAGAGTAAGGAAAGAGTCATCCTGGCCTAGCTGTGAGGCAGCAGCCACTCCGTTGCCCCAGAGACTTTTCCCCTGGTGACATTAACTTTATGGTCACCCACCTGTCCCCAATCCCCAGTGACCCCCTTTTTTTATTTTAATCCCCAGAAATGGTGAGATAACTGGGCCACAGTAAGTGTTTCATCTTTAACTTGTCAATGTTCCAAGCATTTCTGTCTTTTCAGAGGGACTCTGAAAATAGCAGACCCCAAAGGACTAAGTCTATAATTGGGGGATTTTATTCTTTGTGACCTCTGGCAGGTCAGCAGCCCAAAGTTATCAAAGATCTCATTTCTGAGAAGCCTTCTCTGAGCCATACCCAGCTAGCGCAGAGTCCATCTCACACCAGAACCACTTCAGCTCACTTGGCACAGAGCTGTCCTCTTTTGCCACTGCCCACTCCCCATTGCCAACTAGATTTCATATTATTTCTACCATCAAAATCTCATTGTCGGCAAATGTAATAATGGTGATATTAAGTAGTCTAGCCTTACAGCAGCTCTAAGTATTAAAAATGACTCCTGTGTTTTTCTGGTATTTAACTTTGTCAAGAAAATAGAAAGCCCTTTGGCTGTGGAAAAAAAAATGTTGGTTTTCATGGAAACCACTTAGAGCTTTTTCTTATCAGTAATGGTTGATACTATCATGCTTTTACAAAAGCCATAAACTTACATACAAGTCTTATTTTACAGCAAGTCAGTGGGAAGTGGCATACAGTGGATCGGCTACAGAATATACTTTTACCCACTTGAAACCAGGCACTTTGTACAAACTCCGAGCGTGCTGCATCAGTACTGGTGGACATAGTCAGGTTGGTTGGGTTTTTGGTTTTTGTTTTATTTTTTTAAATCCCGGTATTAAAGTGAACCTCTACTTTTGGTTAAATTCAGACAACCTAGACCTATAAAATAAGCATTAAATTCCAATTAAAAAATGTATCATGGTGATGCAACACCCCATGGCATTATGTCAAGAAATGAAAACTGTTTTTAATATATTTTGCTTTAGAGCAAATGAAAGATGGACCCAAATAATGCTCAACTGAATGTGGTATTTTCAGGTACATTGTCCCTTAGTTATTTTTCAGATGACTTTCGCATGCTCTTCTGTGATAATTAAATATTGAGTGTTTTCTGGAATTTTCACTAGCTAAGTAAGAGGAATCTCGGTTATTGCAATAATAGAAAAGCATAGAATTTAGAGTAAAAAATTTAGGACTTCACAGCTCTAAGCTAACTCCTCTGGCAATTTTGTGAGAATGGCACACCTTGCTCAAGGTGCTTTACTGCCATCTGCTGGAGAAGTATTGTAAAAGCCATATAAACTGATGCCACACTGAATGGCACCTCCTACAACTGTGTAGTGCCCAACTTAGACATCTGGGAACAGAAGTTGTTCTCTTCTTTCTTCTGTTTAGATGACCTTAGACCAGCCAATTAACATGTAAGGAGATTTTCTTTCAACCACACAGTGTTCTCAGAAACTCAAAATAACCTAATAAATGCACAAGAAGTATACTCTAGATATGAAATAGTTATCTAAATGGCTTTACCATTCAGAAAATGGATGAGAGGCAAGATGGTAACAGACATTTCCAGTGTAAGGCTATTAACATTATAATGTGAAGCCATTAGAATTAAGAGAAAGAGAGATGCTGGTTTACAGCCCTGTGCTGGGTTGACTTGTCAACACGTTACATGCCATTAGGTTACCTAATTTGCAGTCAACCCACCTCCAGCATCATCCTTGGCTTGCTTTCTTTTCCACCTGAGAATGTAGTAGTGGGATGTCTAGACTGCCCATAAAACGAGTCCTTGTGAGAAAAAGGTTCGTTCAGTCTGTTCTTATGCAGTGCTGGGGCTTTCTGGAGTGCTTCTCAGGGTGGAGTATGTCCACATCAAAGCCACAGATTATCAGCAGTTCCTCTTATAAACAAGACAGCATAGAGGTGGTTCAGGGCACAGTATGAATGTACAGAACACATCTGTGCACCACTTCTATGGAAGACGATGCATAGCTGCATCTTTTACCTTGTACTGAGCTGCATAGCTCTACCTTGTTTTCTTCTGTCTCATCAAAGGGGTCAACTTCCACAACCTTAACCAACCAGATCCTGCAAAAAGAAGACATACTTACTTTAGCATTAACAGAACCTGCTGGCTAATGTCAGACTCAGTTGATTAATACTGACTTATTTGCTTTTCTGCTCTGTATGTGGATGGTTGACTATTATGGCACTGTTGAAAAATTTCATCCAGCTGTTGTTTTGTGTTCTCTTCTGTCCTTATGAAGGGTCTTTCCAATTTTGGTTTAAAGGAAAATAATTGTGTGCTCAGGACCTATAACACACATCCACAAACCTGACTTGAAATAATCTTTTTACCAGTAGCATGTGCAATTTATGTCCACACTTAAAACACACACACAAGATCTTACTGCATTAAGCACACACACACACACACACACATATTCAATGTGCAACCCTCCCACCTCCCCTTGGTAGCATTTACAGTTATGAGTGGAATTTGTCTGTTTATAAATTCACGGTAACTAAGAGATAATTCTCTCTGGTGTTTCTCCTGCAGTGTTCTGAAAGTCTCCCTGTTCGCACACTAAGCATTGCACCAGGTCAGTGTCGACCACCGAGGGTTTTGGGTAGACCAAAGCACAAAGAAGTCCACTTAGAGTGGGGTGAGTGAACAAATCTTCACATTAACATTGACAGCTTGGATGACTGTAGATTGAGTTTAAGCCTTAATGCTTTGTAATTAAGTTTCAAGTCTTCCTTCTGAAGATCATGTTTTTATTGTTTGTTTTTTGTTTTTGTTTTGTTTTTTGTTTTTTTGTTTTTTTCAGTTGAAAATGTCCATATTCTCTTTAATGTTTGTTTGGCTTGGGCTTATGTTCTCCCCCACTGTCGCTCTTCCCACTGCTCCCTGTGGTGCTGCCCACATTATTCTTCCTCTGCCCTTTGGAGGATGCTATTCTAGAGAATGGTTTAGAGCAGCCAGTCTTTATAAGAAATTTTCAACTTTATCCATAAAGGAAAAGTTGTGTTCAGTTTAGAGATTAAACTGAAAAGTGATTCATCAGGTGACATCAAATTCCTCCTTGTCTTTGCTGCTTTGTCAGGTGTGGGTCTTAGTGTTTTACAGAATGACTCAAGCCTTTCTGTTGCATTAGCAGTCTGCAGCATGTCAGTTGCAACTGTAATCCTATGGGACACTCTCATGTCTAAAATAAATTATCCCCCATGTCTAAAATAAATTATTATGCCAAAACTTTGGATCCTCTATCTTGATTTCACATGACCTTTGGTTCCAAATTAAAGAGATTGTCTTCCTTCTGCTTCTTCCTTTTCTAGTTCTTGAATGTGAAGAAATTTGCCTAATGGTCCTATTCAAATTATTTTATTAATGGGATAAAATGTACTTGCTTAGGTAACATTACTCAGAAGCTTTATATATATATATATATATATTTTGGGGCGTGAGGAGGGTCCTTTAGTAAGAGAGACACTGAGGACAGCCTGTATGAAAGATGTTTTTGCAGACATTGTGGGGCATATGGTCTGACATGGTCAACTGGAAGCAAAAATAATCCTAAGATGAAAAGCATTTTCATTCCCAGATGTCCCTGCCTCTGAAAGTGGCTGTGAGGTCTCAGAGTACAGTGTAGAGATGACGGAACCCGAGGATGTCGCTTCAGAGGTGTACCACGGACCAGAGCTGGAGTGCACTGTTGGCAATCTACTTCCCGGAACTGTGTATCGCTTCAGGGTGAGGGCTCTGAATGACGGAGGGGTGAGTAAACGGTTTCATGCATCGTGATAAAAATAGAAGGTTCTAGCACTTTTCCATTTACCTTCCTGAACTTCCTTAGCACTCTGTCAAACCTTGATGACCATTAAAGAAGTATATATAAAATCATCTTTCTGACTTGGATTTTGTGATTTTCTATAGACCCAGCATTGGAAATGCCTTCCTTTTGTCCTCATGTCAGTCTTCTGAGTTCAAGTTTAATAAGAACATTATAGTTTTTATGCTTTTGGTAGTTTAAAAACTAATTTCCTGTTTTCTCATTGACTGTGTTAATCAGTTTGAGAGATTAGCCCTACATAATCACTGAGTAATGTTTTCATTTCAAGTGTAGATTGTAGAACTTTCCCGCCTTTCCTGCCATTGCTGTGGTTGAGGTGGGATGTCAGAGATTGAAACTATGTATTTCTATAATATATCCCAAAAGTGTTCTTCATTTTTAGTTTCTTGCAGTTGCAGAGAGGTTTGGGGGAGTTATATTGAGAAGTAGGTGATCCACAAACTGGTAGGACTCGGGTGTGTCAAGATGGCAGTGGTGTGAGTAAAGCACTTGCTGCTTAAAGTCCCCCTAAGTGCCAGCAATTGTGTAGATAAGTTTCATGCAAATAGATTGTTAATCGATGAATTTTTTTTCTTACGTCATTGTTCATTTTTGTATAGTAATTAGTTTCTTCCCTCAAATGTATTTCCCATAGTTCTCTGACCTCCTTATCACCCTTGAATCATCACCATATTCTCTTATGCTTGAAATTTTTAAAATACTGGGTTGTCGGAAAAGTCATGATGCATTTATTCTATGTTTAAAAAAAAAATCCAATAAGAAAACCCAACTGAGTGACACAGAGTTGATGGGGACTCTTTCAAGTTTTCACTATCCCTCTTCTAAACTTTGAAAAGTTAGATTGATTTTTACTTTAGTCTGTTTTATGTTAACCACAGCTGTCCTAGAAAGCACTTGGTCTGAAGTTAGATCTCAAACCCTTTAGCAAGAGTTGAATTTCTTATAATTCCCCATTAGGAAAGTGTTTCAGACACAACACAGATATTTAAATTTTAAAAAAGAATGCAACACTGAGCAATAAAACTGGATTGCAAAGAATTTTTAAAAAGCCAGTGTTTTCTAACTTATAGAAGTAAAAAGAGAACAGTTAGTCATGATCACAGATGATGTGGGAACTTTATTTTGCTAGTTTTGCCCTACTCCCCATTTATCGTCTGTCATAGAAGATAAATCCAACTAGACTGATTGGAAGTTTACTTTGTCTTTGCTTTAATTTATCATATAAAGGAACTGTTTTCAACCTTGTTTCATTTCTGTTATATTTGAAGTTAACTATACAGATTTAACTTGTAATTACCCCCTTGTAAGGTCCCTCCTTAGAGAGCTTCCCTCCCTACCCCCATGTCCCTACCCCCAATGTATGTGTAAGTTTACGTTGAAAATTGTGAGAAGTATAGGTTTTATTGTTGTTATGTTTTATCTTTTCCTATTTTGAAAAGCATAGTTATATACTACATCAGCCCAGAAATTACATTATGTGACTCTTTGCCTCAGTTCTTTGAAGGATCACCTGTTTTGCTGTTCGAATAGGTGGTTATGGCTCTCTCAAAATGTTTAAAGTATCTAGTGATGGTTAGTGCTGAGCAGTGTGGTCACGATAATATGAAGAGGAGTTCAGTGTAGACCTTTATGTAGTTGACATGGTGGAGCCATTTGAGAAAACGCTACAGGAGCATTTGTTTTCAAAATGGAAAATACCAGTAACTAGAAGAAATACTGAGAATGTGATAACCAACAATTCCAAGTAAATGTCATGTATTAAAAATTGACCAGTGTGCATCTGACTTTCTTTTCTTTAATGTCCTCTAAGAAATACTGAAGTAGCATGGTATGTCAAAAACCAACATGTCTATGTTTCTGATAAGACAGTAAAATAAAAATGTTTGGCAAAACAACCTTCTAATCCTTTTGAATAAAAGAAACTAATCATTTATATAATAGACATTCACTACAGGGCATATATGTAGGAGAAAACTTTATACACATTCAGTTGAAAGTGAAGACGATTAGTTAGTATTTTTTAATCGATTATATTGATGATGTTGTTAACCTGGGCTTTATTTGGTTATGGCGTGTGTATATACACATACATACATACAAGCTAGTATGTGCTTTTCTCTTGCAGTATGGTCCTTACTCTGATGTCTCAGAAATTACCACTGCTGCAGGGCCCCCTGGACAATGCAGAGCCCCTTGTATCTCTTTTACACCTGATGGATGTGTCTTAGTGAGTTGGGAGGTAAGTCAAGCACCTGTTTTACATCAAATTTCTGTTTCTTTTCCTTCACCTATGCCCTGTGCAAGTTATGGGGAACTCAGAAAGCTAAAATTCACACGTAGGTGATTTTTAATCTCACTTGGTTCTTGCTACTGTCATTTAGAGTTGTGAAAATTTACCATGGCCATATATTGAGTATCTGTTGCATGACTTTCTTTCATATATGTTGAAATATCCTGGGGAATGTTGCCCTATTTCCCAGCTTAGTTCGTTGAATGCAAACCTCATAGAATTTTCTTGTTAATTAAATTATTAACAAACATGGAATTCTGCTTTCCAGAGTCCTGAAAGCTCTGGTGCTGATATCTCAGAATACAGATTGGAATGGGGAGAAGATGAAGAATCCTTAGAACTCATTTATCATGGGACAGATGCTGGCTTCGAAATAAGGGATCTGTTGCCTGCTGCACAATATTGCTGTAGACTACAGGTAAGTTAACATTATTCAGATATTGCCCTGAAAATGATGCTAAAGAAACCTTTTATTAAAGATAAATAAATTTAATAAATTTATTTTGTAGGAAAAATTGTTTTGGTATTTTATAGTAAATTTCTGTTTCTCCAGGGGTCCTGAAACAAGAATAAAACTAGATTGTTCTCCACTCTGCTTTGAACCACCTTTGTTGTCTTGCTTTTCAGTTCACTGAGTGAATGACGCAGCGAGTGAGTGTAAGGCTAGAGTGGCAGAGCTCCTTGCAGAAGACGCCTGCCTTATGTGTTCTCCTGAATGCACATTTCAGTGGGAAAGCCACAGAACTGGCATAAGACAGAAAATTCATATGCCAGTTGTTAAATAGAGCCAAAAAACAAATATTAGAGTTATTTGGACTAGTCTGCATTCAGTTAGAGGAACCACCTCCTGCTTCCCTGAGAACATTGACAATGGTGGTTGTGTTTAAGTTTCTACTTGGGAGTCCAAATAAAATAAAATAAAGAAAAATTGACTCATAATGTAGCCCCTAAGAGTGACAATAGTCATGGGTTTACTTATCCTTTATTCACTTGAATAATGAGGTTCCCCTTTTTAAAGATTTATTATCCTAAGAAAACAGAGTTCTTTGTCCATTTCTTTCCATTTGCTCAGTAACTTTTTTTAAGCACTACTTTGTGCCAAATTCAAAGGCTGATTAGAATGATAAAGAGAAGAGATGCAAAGATAAATCAGATGTAACCCTTGACCTTGAAGAGTGTTGTCTTCACACACACTTTAAATGAAGAAGCAAAGATGCTAGACTTAGGTTTCCACCTGATTTAAGTTGCGGATCAAATTGCTTATTACAAGTTTGTTGCCACTCAATGTCACTGGCCTGTTTGGAGAAAATATTCCCTTGATAATTTAATTTTCCCAAACTTTTCTACTAAATTCTGAAGACTGCTTTAATATAAACATTTTTTATTAAACTCTTGTTATTTACCTTCCTTCCTTTTTGAAAGGAGCACCTGGGCCATAATTAACCCTTTGTCAGTGAGTCAGGGTCACGCCACACTATCTGATCTTTAGAATAGTGATACTGAGTCATTGACAAAAGGTTAAATTATGTGCTACCCTCCTGTTTTTGGAACAAGAAAGGATATAAATAAGAACTGTCTGCAACCACAGGAAGGAACTTCACTGTTTTTGAGTTTTGGTCTCTCTTACAGTGTTGTTCTACTACCTTTTTTCCTTTGAGGGTAAATATTGTCACTTCCCAAAACTGCAATTTAAAAGATATCTTGGTAAGAATAGACCTGTGTAATGATATTGCCTCCCTCCTGTTTTGATAGTCAGAAAATATTTTCATATGACTCATCACAAAATTACCCAGATCCTATGAAGGAGATGGTATTTTTAAGACCACAGTTTCTATTCTAAAGAAATGCTGTCAGGGAAAAGGTATCCTCAGACTTTATTTCTTGTTATCTGTGGATCAAATGTGAATTATTTTAATTTGACCTTACTACAAGGTCATATTAAATCCTAAAATTCTTTTGAGTACTGGTACCTTAAAAATTAAACCACTGTCACAGTTACTGAACAGGGGCAGGATGCATAGAGGCTGATATCATGACACCAGATTTTGAGAAAAGAAAGTTGTTTGACTCCATTGGCAAGGAGACAGGAGATAAACTCAAATCTGTCTCCTGGGTAAGAAAGGCAACAAGGTTATGTAGGCTTTGGAGACTGGTGTTTAGAACAAAGGAGTTAAATGTTATTGGCTGAAAAGCAGTCTGGGGCAAAGAAATGAGGATTTGGCTGACGTCCATGGGCTAGTTATAGGTCAGTTCATACATGGATAATCATGAAGTAGCTTTTTTTTTTTTTTTTTTAAGATAACTGGGATTTTTTCAGAAAACTAGAGTTTTGTACTTCTGCTGGTGGACCCCTAGCCTCTGGGTAGTGCTACTGCCCTCCAAACACCACCTCTTTCCCCCTCTTGCATTTCATTTTCCTGACTGGCTGGTCTTGGAGCTCAGCTCAAGATTAGTGTTTTATTTGCTCAGACTGGGTCATCTGCAAATACAGAATTTGTAAATATAAACCTCAAAGAGAAAGTTAAATTTGTTTTCTCTTTTGTGCTCTAAGTTCCAAAACAATTTAGTCATTTGACCTTGGTTTTAATATACCTATACTATGTCTTTATGAAAATTTCTTATATATGTATTTTTATATACTCTGTATATAGTTTTTTAATAAATGAAAAATTTGTCTCAGAAATTTTTTAATTTTTTCATTGTCCTTAGGAATATTTTAATTAATAAGTACCAAAGTGGTCTTCACATGAGATGTAATTTGCAACCATACTATTATTTAGTCAAATAAATGCTTTTAAATTGTTTCCTTTGATAACTGGTGAGAAGTGGTATAAATCAAGAAAGCCTTTTCCATAGAACAAAAAGTAAAAAAAAAAAGATCTTGGAAAAATAAAATGTGAAAAATTACTGAGAGTCAAATCAGGTCTATATTGTACCAGTGTTAGTTTTCTGGTTTTGATCATTCTGTACCTACAGAAGGTGATAATATATAAGGTGTTAGGAAAAGCAAAGTAAGAGATATATATAAATATTTCTGTACAGTTTTTGTACCTTTCCTGTACATCTAAATTTCTAAATTAAAAAAAGTTTGCTTGTTTCTTTTTTTTTTTTTAAAGTGGTAAAATGCTGTTTGTTCTTGATTTTCCCAAGGGGAAGGAGAGCACCGTTGGCCTGATACTCTGTGAGGACTTTACATGTTAACCAGTCTAATCTGTAGACTAATTCAATGAATTATATGTTACTATTCTCACTTTACACCTAAGGAAACAAACTCAGAATATTAATTTGTCTAAGATCACATTGTATGTAGATCATAAAATCAGGGTTTAGACTAAGTTCCAACTCTAAAAGCCATGTTCTTTTCCTTCTGTTACATGGTAATCTAAAGCCTTAGTTGACATGAACATTAGTCTCCATGATATCTTATTTTTCTGTCTCTATGATGAATTTGTACCCAAAAATAAAATCTCTAAATACATGCCCTTAAAATAGTTTGATTAAAATTTTACCAGAGTTGAAACATCATGAAATAGAATTAGATATGACAAAATATTAAAGTTTCAACAGTAATTTGATAGCAAATGTCTTTTTTGTGTGTGTGGTTTATATATACTTTTTTTTTATTAAAATATTTTAAAATTTACATATATTTGCCATTAATTGTAATCCCCATGTATTCCCCATCACCATCTCACCAGTGCACCATCACCT
>JAGFMF010011830.1:4321115-4356792 GCA_019455555.1 Galemys pyrenaicus | reverse complement strand
TCCCTGGCCGGCAGCAGGGATCGAACTCGTGCTGCAGTGGCTGCGGTTTACTTCACAGTGCGTTGCTTAACCCACTGCGCCACCAGGGAGGCCCTGTTTCTTCTATAAATTGAAAACAAAATTACCTTATCTCTTAAACATGTTGCACATAGTAAACAAATGAATATTAGGTGCCTGTATAGAGCCCAGCAGTACATGGCACATGCACAATTAACTTGAAATGTTATTTTCATCATCAAGATCATCAATAAAACTGGTTCTTCCTGGGGTGGGCAGGAGGAGTGAAGAGCAATGGATAAATTTGCTACTAAAAAGGGCTTTATTATTTTACTTTTTTTTTTTAAGTAGTGTTTTCTAATTCCATAGTCTCTTAGGTTACCTTTTTTCTCTCCAGAAGCTGAAGAAATCTAATCACCTCTAAAATACTAAAGTTTTATTCTGCTGTATCATATTACTTATACTGTTTCTCTTATTAGATCTTTTTGGTAATGTTTTGTATAAGTATATTCATTTCGCTTTTCAAAATAAGGAGTTGTGTCTCTTTCCAGTCTTTCAACAAATCTCTTTTTGGGCACAATAGTGTGTACTGTGAATCTGTGAGACAGTGATAAGCACTGTGATTGTCCTCGGATCACTCACACATTTAGTGGAAACTAAGGCAAGTAGGTAGTAGGTAATTGTAACACCACAGCCTGAAAATAGCTGTGTGTGCAAAGTCCTGTTGGTGTTTGGTGTTTTGGAGAAGACCACCCTAGTGTTTAAAATGGTCAGGATACTTCAGTGGATCTTGGGATAGAAACTGAATAAAGGGAGATATGACTTACATGAATAAGGAGGCAAGTCAAGTACATTGTTTGATCCTTAACCAGTCTCAGAAAACCAGTCTTCACTCTTGTCTGCTAGCCAGATACTAAGTGCCTGTTATGCCCAGAGCACTCTAATCAGGTGTTAAGGAAACACAGAGGTGACTACCCAGACCTCAGCCTTAGAGCATTCCATCAGTGATGGTGTTCTGAGGAAACCCAACTATAAGGTATATCTAGGGGGAAATGACCAAGTGAATGACTCCACCACCTGTTTCTCTGAGATCAGATGTTCAGAATATTGCCTAACCCTGATTGCTCAGGCTGAAAAAATCTGGAAGAAACCACACGGGTTCAGGGACTCACTAGCAAGTTTTGTTTCTGCTCTTATCTGCATCCATGTTTACTCTGGACTGGACTCATCTTTGGGTCAGATTAACCTCAGAACCTCAAATCAAATCCTCTGAATCTTCAGGGCAGATATTTAACAGGCTTTTGGGGCACGGTTAACCCAAGAATTTAGCTTCTTCCATAGATGTGGCTTAAATAATTGTAAAGATTTAACATTGATGGATAATATCGGAGGGTTGTTGGCTTTCATTAGTCAACATACAGTCCAATAACTTTTGGAAATAAATCTAGATCAAAGACTCAGATGAAGAAATGGATGTAGGAGAATCTTTAGTGATGAGAAAATTATGAAAAACATCTTCCACAAAAGTGGTTAATTTAGAGACACGTTTTAAAAGTACCTCAAAATAACTCTGTTATGAGGAAAGTAAAATGGTTTAGTAATATAGGAACTATGGAAGAAGGAACTTAAATTTGGATAGTAAAACCTCCAAACTCACATTTTAAAGATAATTAAATGGTTGTAGCATAAATATTTCAATTCAATATTGATATGAAAGGATAGTATATTCTCCTTAAGGAGGAAATCCACAATGGGAGGCCATCACATCTTAACCTTACAGGTTAAGCTTGAAGGGTACCATTTGGACATTTTGCATTAGAATTCTGCAGCTTTAGAAAAGATAGATCTTTGTACTCATTTTGTACAATATGCAGGGGCGAGTGCAGGTGCAAGAGAGACAAATTAGAAGATTTAGCGTAAGCCTTTGCTAGCCAATCTATAAATTGAATGCTTCATTTTTAAGATATTGAGATTAATATTCATATTTAAGATCATTCTTTACACAAGTTAAGGAATTCAATTTCTGCAGTACATAATTGGATACTCTATAGTAGAACTCTGATCAACCCACAGTCTTGTTCTTATATATCAGAAACACAGTTGCAGTAATTATGGTCAAATACAAAATAAGTATTTCCAGGAAATAAGGTTGTAATTTTGGTTCAATCAACTATTACCTCACCTTTTTCTGTCCCATAAATTGGTTTAAAATATAAGTGAACAGATCATGATGTTCTAGATAAAAATTGGAATGAAACATTTTAAGCAAGCCCTGGGCTTGGACAAAGGACTTCTTTTGTATAATTTTTTTTTAACCTTCAGCAGTTACACATTGTTCTCACACTGAGTATATCATTCCTGTCTTGCCGGGACAGAATTGTGCACCTCTTAAGCAAAAATACTGACGCAAAAAGAGTTGTTTTTAATGGATCTTGTCACTTCTTTATTGAGACTTATAAAACAACCTCTTGGCCTACTGACACCCTCTGTGGAATTTGGTTGGAATTACAGTGCTATTTTAAAAGCCCTTACTTATAAGCTTAGACACCAGATCTGTTTGAGGAGGGAGACAAACTGTTATTGAGAACAGAGGAATAGCTTTCCTTGCATGCTGTCATCTGTATGGAGTCAAAGATTTTGCAGGCTGAGAGTAAAGAAGGTGTGGCATCTGTCACCCTTCCCAGTGTTCTGGCTTGAGTGTCTCTGGTGATGGGGGCAGTGGTTCCAACTCCTACTTTCTAGTGGATTCCACTTGTGTTTCCTATGTAGTTTATCAAAATCTCTCTGTATCTAAGATCTTGCTCCCTTGATCTGAGGCCTTTCTGTAGAGCAGTGGTTCTCAAAGTGTGATTTCTATACCAGAAGGATTAGCATTACCTAGAAACTTGTGAAAATGCAAAGTATTTGGGCATACTCCTAATGTACTGAATCAGAAACTAGGGGCAGGGCCCTGCAATTTGCTTTAATTAACACTGCAGAAGATTTTGATGCTTGTTAAAGTCTGAGAATTTGCACCCTAGAGCAGTGGTTCTAGAATGTTGATGTATCTATGAATCACCTGGAAAGCTTTTGCAACATACAAAATCTGAGCACCACTTCTAATGGACTGTAGGGTCCCAGAGGAGGCTAAGATACATTATCTTATGATGTCAGTCATCTCTTACTTAACCATTCTCACTTCATTCAAATCCTAATTCACTAGCAGGATTTTCTGTAACATTCTCAATCCTCTTCACTAGAGGGTGAGTTCTGTTTCTTGGTGGCCTCTGTAGTGAGGAGTGTCCCGACCTTCAGGAACAGTGTGGCCAGCTGGCTGGTGCAGATCAAAAGTGTCTCCTTCCTTTTCCTCCATATTGAGTAGATGGTACGGTTGCCTAAGAGTACTTTTTTTTGGCGACCTCATTATATGTCTGACTCATCCTGAGCTGGCAAACAACTAAAATTTAGGGTAGATTTGTTTGTTATGCTCATTTATGTTCTTTTTGCTAGGTAAAACAGGATGAAAAATAACATCTGTTGAGTTCTTATTATATGTCAAGCACTACATTAGTCTGTCCAGAAGTGAGTCACCAATCATTTCTTCCTAACAAGATGAGGTGGGCTTTATTAGGAGACAAGTTCTCAGTGATTCCAAAGTAGTTGAGGGGCGTCAGGCAGCTTTGACTTCAGTCCTCCATTTATTGTCTCTGTGACCTCAAGTTATTTAAGCTCTCTGTATCTCAGCTTTGTGGTGGTTTTTTTTATCATTTTGGTTCTTCCCAAGCTCTTTGTCACACCCTCACCTTCTAAGGATGGTTTAAAAAGTTAGTCCTTCTTGCTGTTGCTAAGTCCTTGGCCATAATTGAGAAGGAAATGAATAGATGGCATCAGCAAAGTACTCAAGCTATACAGTGAAGTACTTAGTAATAATGCAACTAAAATGATGACACATGTTTTTGAGCCCAGTCACTCCTCATGCGCCCAGCACATTCTTTTCACCATTAGAAAGGAATGACAACTCATGAAGCAGCATACCCTTAGATCCTTTTCTGGTTGTATAATGAAGTCAAAATACTAAAAATAAACACTAGGAAGTGCTTTCCATATCCCCTATTGTAACTTAATCTTGTTTGTAAGTACAGCAAAAATACTACTATCCCTATTCTTAGATAAGGAAACTACTACTTAAAAATGGTAGATGATTTCCACAAGGTCATCAAAGTGATGATGAAGATTTCAAAGAGGCTGTGCTACAGTTAAATTGCTACATTAGTATTCTTCTTGTTACGGTTTTTGCTGTTGGTGGTGTACGTGTGTGTTTAAGGCTACGATTATATGCTTAAAGAACCATGGAATCACAGATATAAGGCATCCAAAACCTAGCGGTTTATTATGGAGACTTTGAGGAAATAGATAAATTTATAAAAGATAGCAAACATTACATCTACAGGGTTTTTCGCATCTTGACACTTGCATTTTATAAACTATTTTTTAAAATTATCGGTCATTTAGATCTCTTAATACTTACTTTTCTGGACTAGGACAGTCTTAAGCAACCCATTAATTACCTCACTTTCTTTTGTTTATTAACATAGCTAAGGACTGTTTGGTCTGCACTGACCAAAACAGTGGGATCACCTGGAATGCAAGGTAAAATAGGGACAGGCTGATGGAATTATTAAGTATCTTGGTCTATGGATTCTAGGAATACCTTTTTTTTCTACAATAAAAGGTAGGCGTGGCAGTTCGGACCCTACAAGGACCTTTAATAAAAACCTTGTAGTTGAGGAGATTTGTTATACCATTGAAGAAAGACAGAGATTGATGTCTGACTTAATTCCCTTTTCCTGAGAAAACAGAGAGCACATTAATTTCTACCACCATGAAAACCTTCTTCAGTTGAGAAAAATGTCTTACTTTTTAATCATAGAAAAAAAGCTTCTATTAATACTATAGTTACTTTATAAGACTCAAGTTGGTAGGCAAGGAAGAGTTAGTTTTAGTTTTTCAGTGTTACCCTGAGAGACTCATACTACATTAGGTACAAGAGACTTCATGGAGTCCCTAGGAAAAGAGAATCTGAGAGAAAGCAAGGCTCACTGTAATGGAATTTTTCTGTACTTTATCAGAGATAAGTATTAGCTACTTTGTTAAGTATGACTCTGATATCTGTCCAATTTGGGACCGTTGTGATTCTAACTTCTATAAACATTTGTGTGTCATTACGTGAGAACACAAATTTTAATGTATCTAGAAGAAAGCCCAAGATATGCTGGATTATATGCTAAGTATATGTAAACTTTTTAAGAAACTTTATCAGAAAACTTCCAAGATGGATGTGTCATTGTATATTCTCACCAGTAAAATATGAGGGTTCAGTTGCTCTTTGTCCCTTGCCAGCATGGTATGAAATTTTTATTTTAGCCTTTCTAATAGGAACATAGTACTCGCTCATTATAGCTTTAATTTGCATTTCCCTAATGTCTAATGATATTGAACATACTTTCATATGATTATTTGCATTATGTATACCCTCTTTGGTGTAATGTCTCTTCTATCTTTTGCCCAGTTTTTAATTAGATTGTTTTGTTTTGTTGTTTCCTTACTGTTAAGTTTTGAAAGATCTTTATACATTCTGAATATGATTCCTTGACCCATATTCTCTCCCAGTCTATGTCTTATCTTCATTCCCTGATACAGTCACGGGGTTTTTCTTCCTTAGGGGCATTACTATAATAATATTAAATTAATTTTCTAATATAATAGTATTAAAGTAGTATTTAGTATAATGGTATAAAAATAGCAAAAAGTTTTTAACTTTGCTGAAGTTGATTTTTCAGTTTCTTTTATAGATCATGCTTTTCACATCGTATCTAAAAAGTTTTTACCTAATTCTAGGTAACATATTTTCTCCTGTTCTCTAAAGTTTTGTATTCTATATTTAAGTCTAGATCTACAATCCATTTTGGATTAAGTTTTATAAGATGTGAGGTTTAGATTGATATTTAACTATTTTTTTCTATTGATAGCCAATTGTTCCAAAACCATTGATTAAAAACACTTTTCTTTCTCATTGAATTATTTTTGCACATTTGTCAAAAATCAATCGGTATATTTGTGCAGATCTATTTCTGGAGTCTCTGTTCTGTTTTATTGATCTGTGTGTCTGTCTCTTTACCAATACCACACTGTCTCGATTACTGTAACTTTATAGTAAGACCTAAATCAGGTAGAGTGATTCTTCCAACTTTATTCTTATTTCTCAAGTTTGTATTGGCAATTTTAGTTCCTTTTAGAATCAACTTTTATCTATTAAGAAGAATCCTGCTGAAATAAATTGCATTACATCTATAGATCCATTTGAGGAGAACTGACATTTTTGCTGTGTTGAGTCTCTCAATTCATGAACACTGTATGTATCTTTCTATTTAGGTTTTCTTTAATATTTTCAAAAATGTTTTATATTTCATTTCTTCCTTTCCTGTCCTTTTTTTCCCTTCTGGCTAGAATTTCTAAGACATGCTGAATATCAACAAAGAGAATAAACCTTTTTTTTTTTTAAAGATTTATTTATCTATGCATACATGAACTGGAGTACAAGCCAGAGGTGTAGGGGGTGAGAGGACTCATCACAGAGAGTAGGGAGCAGAACAGGCAGATTTACTGAAGTACACTGCTGAGGGGAGCAGTGAGTGAGACAGGAGAGGTCTGCTGTGCCATGTGGGTCACTTCCCTGGCAGCAGTTAGCTTCATAGTGCTGTGACTTAACTCCTTCGGCACCAGGGAGACCCAAGAATAGACATCCTTGCCATCTTCCCAATCATGTGTGTGGCTTTTTTTTTTTTTTTTTTTTTTGGCCCCAAGTAAACCTCATCTTTTCTTAAAGAGAAATATTTAGTCTATTCACCGATGTGCTATGAGGTGTATGTATTTCTATGTCCTTTTCGGGTTGAGAAAGCTTTCTCTATCCCTGATTTACTGAGAATTTTTATTAAGTGCTTTTTCTGAATCAGTTGGCATGGTCATGGTTATTAATATGCTGGGATTGGCTGTGGATGGTCTGAATGAGGAGAGAATGCAGAAAAAAGAGAAGGGGTAAGGGGCTCTCCCTTTTCACTCTGGGCTTTCAGAGGACTCTCCTTGAGCTGTTTGTGCAGGTGATCACTCCAGGTTATCAGGCTGCTTGAGTCCAGCCTAGAAGATAACGAAGGGGGAAATGGTAAGCTCACTGCGGCATGGTGATGCTGCATATTTTCCCCCATATCCTCCAGCTACTGTTTACTTTTTGGAGTTCTTAAGTACCTGCTGAATTTTCTTTGCTCAGGTATAGTTAGTTACCTTGTTCTGTGGGAAGGTAAGATAGAATGTGCTTTACGCTTTCTCATCTAGAATTAACCTGATTATTTTTTCTTCTAAACCTGCAGTCCGATTATTAGACTGACTTACTGAATTATGTAATCTTTACAGTTGAAGAATTAAGGTTAATTTAAGGTCACATGATAAGTTAAGGTATTGTAGGCCTAAACGATATTTCCTACTTAAGTATAAGTAATAATAGTTGTGAATAATTAAATAATATTTTAACTAACCTATTGCCTAAGAATTTATCTCTTGGACTGTGTTTTTCATTATCATTTGTTTTGAAACATTGCTTTTGAATTCAAATCAGCTTTTAATGTTGAACCTTTCAAAACTAGTGACATCACACACCTTATTCAGTCAGTAAGATGCCTCTGTACCTACCAAGGTGTTCGGATTATTTTTCTCCTGGAGGCTTGGTAACAAGGCATAAAGGAACTGGAAGGAAACAGACTTAGAGTGGTCTTAGGGTGGGCTAAGAAACAAACTTGTGTGAGGTTGTTACAGGGCAGGGAGAGGAGCACCCAGAAGCCCCAAGCCTGCCCTCTCTGAATGGGTTTTGCTATCTGCCGTATTAAGACAAACATATAAAACTTTTAATGGAAAGGAACTTTAATACAACTAGGGTATAATAAAGAAAGAACAAAGAATATAGTTACTAAGTCAAGCATTTAAAGTTACCCATCTCCTTGAGGGTAAAAGTCT
This sequence comes from Galemys pyrenaicus, assembly GCA_019455555.1. Classification (NCBI taxonomy): domain Eukaryota; kingdom Metazoa; phylum Chordata; class Mammalia; order Eulipotyphla; family Talpidae; genus Galemys; species Galemys pyrenaicus. The sequence continues at coordinate 4,348,752 of JAGFMF010011830.1, read as the reverse complement.
AGCCAAATAGGATTGGCTTAAAGCAAGGCCTAAAAACCTGGCACACATTTAAAGGACTTTTTAGTAGAGACCCATAGAAAAGGGTCAGAAAGAGTCAGACAAATCTGGGAGGAAAAGAGCAAAATTAAAATTAAGATGAAAGTTGCCATTGCTAACTTCCCCACGGGTTTTTCACCCACATTTGTTTCAACCAGTCCAAGACCAGAAAGCACAGTTTTTTTACATGTCCCTCTGCTCCACGTGCCTCATCCAGGTCTCTTTGCTGTTCTCCATCTTTCCTTTCTTCTTTTTTTTTTGCAGAAATTTTCTTATTTTCAGCTCCACCCACTTAGGGTGGAACCAGGATTTTTGGGAACTTCCCCTTTTCCTGGGACCACCCTGTTACAAGGTTATTGAAATAACCAAATTATAGGAAGTATTGTACAAAAGAGGAAAGGAAGTGTCAGCTTTAAGAACATGCAGTCACTGCAGGAATGGCTGTTGAGGATGAGGATGAGGCATTGCCATCAACGTGTTGTTTAACGGTCAACTGTGTCAAACAACTAGTAAGAAGATAAGAGAACAGGAAGAAGAAGAAGAATCTGAGATTGTTTATATGTGGTGTCACTCTTTGATTTAAAAATTCCTAGGCCATGAGGGAAGTGTTAATACATTTTTATTACCTGTAACACTGACTACAATTCACATCCACTTAGAATGTGGAGCGTCTGAAAGGCACTTGCTCACCAGTAGTCACTGTGTACTCTGTCTGCATGTTCAGCTCTGGTAAGAACTTTGTTTTTGACCTCCGAAGGAGCTGTATTCCTTCCATTTCTTTTATTCTCCCTGGCCTACTTCCAAATCTGACTTTGAGGCAGCTAAAGGGTGACTAGAACAAAATATAAAAGCACATCTTCAAGATTCTGTCCCTCGTACAGTGTCCTCACCCCTTTTTTAATTAAAGAACTAAGGGGTATCTTACTAATGGGATGTTGTTTTTCTCCTGTTTCTGGAGCAGAGCAAGTACTCTGGCCAAGAGCTACCTAATTCTCAGTTTATCTTAAATTACTTCAATTTGTTTTTCTTTTTTCCACGATAACTGCTCTAAGGGCAAGTAAGAATTACTCCACACAATGTTTATTTCAATGAGGAATCCCTGTTTTTTAAACCTGCAATATTTGTATTTTTTGCCTTTTTCAGGATCAGAATTCAGGCCATAAATGAAATTGGAGCTGGACCATTTAGTCAGTTCATTAAAGCAAAAACTCGGCCATTACCACCCTTGCCTCCTAGGCTGGAATGTGCTGCAGCGGGGCCTCAGAGCCTGAAGCTGAAATGGGGAGACAGCAACTCCAAAACGCACACTGCTGATGACATGGTGTACACACTGCAGCTGGAAGACAGAAATAAACGGTAAGGGGGGGTTAGAGGGTGTCAGAAAGGTCGATGCCTGTGAAGCATCACTTGCTCATGTCTTTAAAATGTTCTTTCTCCTTGTTGAAAGGGTTCTCAGAAGTATTTGGGTCCTGCATTTTATCCTCAAAGTTGTATCCTCCATTTTCCATTTGAAATTTCTCAACCAACATTCTAAAGATGCTGGTTTCCCTGCTGTGATAATGTATGTGTTTGTTTTTCCTTTCATAGAGTCAAATAAAGGAGAGAAATTAATCTAAAAAGAAAATTGTCAAATTCAAGTAACAGTGTTTCTTGTAACAGTGCTATATTAGTCATGAATGTTGAAGGAAATAAGACTCAGGAAGAGATGTTACCTCTTTAAATTATTCAGTAACCATCAAGACAAACATGTTTACCAATCTGAAATAGCTGTGGTGGTGTACAGATGGGAATAGTACTCTGTAACTATGGGCAATGCAATATCAAATTAACCAGAGCAAATAACATTCTTTATAAGACTCCAAGCCCAGGAAACACTCTTGGTTACAGAAATCATATCCATCTTTTCACGTAGTATTTATTTGACCTAACTTCATTTTCTCTGAAAATGGTCAGTCAGAAGATGGCAACTTAACTGTATTTAGGAATAATTCAAGTACAGAGCAGAAATTAATGATACAGTGTTCTATTACCGGAAGCCCAAATCAGAGAAATCAGGAAGCGGAGGAGGTAAAACCAAGACAGCCTGATGGACTTAAGGCTTAGCTGCTGAAGCACAAAACCAGTGTCCATGTAGAACTATTTCTATCATTTTGTGCATTATAGTATTTCATCCCTTCACTTGGGAAATTTGTTCTAGTCAGCACAGAAACCCCTGTTCACTATCCACCCCCAGCTCTGTACTAGAGAGTCTTCACTTATTTCAGTGCAGTGAAGTCAGCTATGTGGAAGGCACTGTTTCAGTTGGGCCTTCTGTGGAGAGAGATCAAGAAAAGAACAAGCGCCTTCTTCCAGGAGCATAATATCAACCCACAGATTGTCATAGAACAGTAGCTCCATTGCAGAAACTGCTCTGGAAATTTGGAGAAGGCAGAGACCCTCCAGTTCTAAAGATCAAGAACTACTTTTTTCAAACTCATGATTCTGTGCTTGACTTTGAAGGACCTGACAAATCCAGTAGTTTGACTGCAGAACAAAAAAATGATTTTCCTACTGGAAACTAGCCCTAGTGTAGAAAGCACACAGAACTCATGACTTCTTTTGGTAGGTTCATTAGAGACTTAGTTCATACTCACAGACAAGTGCATTCACCTCACTGTTCTGTATTCCCCTTCACTGGCTCATCATCTTACTGGTAGGGAACTGTTTTCCACTGGAGAACACTACAAAAACAGGAATTGTGAACTAACTGAAACCACAGAAAAAAAATGTAAAACTAGCATTGGGGGTAATTTGTAAGCAAGTCTTTTCATTTTTTTCCTGAGCTCTTCACAACCATTGGGAGTAGAAATAATCTTCCTAAGAGAGTATCCTCTACTTACACTGCTTTAGAAAAGTTTAAACCAAAAATGTGGTCAAAGCTGGTGACAGAATTGAGATCAAAGCTGCTACCTCCTGACTACCAGTTCAGGTGATTCTACTGTTACTTCCAGGATGCTGGAAAGTGATGGTTCTGCCCCAGGCCAGGCCTCCTCGTCTTGCTGCCCTGTGTCTTGCATGGAGGCTGGTGCAGATGCTCAGGACTAAAACTCCATGACCACTCATCTAAGTCTATTCTTTCATGAGATATTTAAATACACCAGACAGAAAATAGTACAGAACCTGGTAATCAATATATGCTCTGTCTTGGGGAAAAAATAACCCAAGGCTGTCTTGTTAATCAAGTAAATGTCTTGCCTAAATTGAAATGGCAATTTAAGAAAACTTACTATTAGGTACAGTATTTTTCTTGATTTTATGAGCTAAAGTTCAGATTTATCTTTTTAAATTAGATTTGTCAGTGTTCTCAAAAAGTTATTAAAGTGATAGGAATATAGAGCACAATAAATTCTCATTCTGTTTGTGAATGATCTTCCTGGGATTTAATAGGATAAGACTTGGCCTGATTTGAGTTTGAAGATGACATTCCTGAAGTGCCTTGAAACTGAACTCCTGTAATGAATGGTCCCTTGAATTTGAGCCTTAGATTTGGAAAGTGATTCATGACAATCACAAAGAAACAATTTGAATTATATGGTATAGTCTTTGTCATTCTAGTCCCCCTGAGGTTTTTTAGGACCTTGACATAGCCAATCCGGTTGAAAGGAATAGTATCTTCTCCCAGAACGATAGAACTTCTAGTTAGAATGGCTTCTATTTGTGGCTCTCAGGGAAAGTGCTCACATGTTTGTTAGCATAAGCATCAATTTTATTGGCCTTTAATAAGTTCTTAATATGGATGTGGCAAAAAATATATCTTGCTTGTAGTCAGGGTGAGAGCCAGAATAGATTTTTGATTTGAATTTGCCTTCTCAGCTCTATTTCTTTTGCCATGAACACTTCATACTCATCACACACCATTGACATTTGAAAGGCACGCTATTGATGTCTGCATTGTGCGGTGTTCTAACCAATTTTGAAAATAATCTTAAAACATTTTGCAGCTGAAGTACAATGAAAATTAATAACTTCTTGCTTGGTAATTATCAGACTAAATAGTTGAGTTAGTTTTGGCCACTAAATCATTGTTCCCACTTTTTTCTCATCTGTAAAATGAAGGGATTGATTAAAAGGACTCAGAGGTCCTTTTTCACCTTAAAGGATTAGATATCTAGATATTTGGAAGCAAAATCCTGCATGTGTGCGCACACACACACACACGTGTCCCTTGTAAATGATTAGTAGATCTTATTTCTTTTTATCTTCATATTTTGGCTGTTTTTGACAAGAAAATACTTTAGCTGTGACCTTTAATATCCCTAAGGCTTTGTATCTATGATATGCTAGTTTGTATGTATGTGTATATATATATATATACATACATATATATATCACTTAAAAATCCTGAGATTACCCAGAGATTCCTAAAAACAATATTTGACCAAAAATATATTTTGAAACTTTCTAAAGGAAATCTGTGTATTAAGCACCTACAAAGTACCAAACATTGTGAGGTTTATCTATATTATTTAGTTCCTGAATAAAAAGAAAAAAATTTTCTAAAATAGGGTACCCTATCAAAGCCTTCTACCACATAGGTGAAAAAGTAAGACTATTTTTAGTAAGTTGAATTGATGTTACTGTGACTTTCAGTCATAAAAAGAAAGGAACCATGCTTGAGTATTCGATAGATAAAGACCAGACTCAATCCCTGCCTATGGAACTCACATTCTTATGTGATGTGTGTAGGATATACAGATACATTCAAACAAATCATGATGTGGAAGGCTTAAAGACTTATATATGCAGAATATGGAAGAAAGTGAGAAGGACTTTTATTATAGGCTTAAACTTAAATGAACAGAGAGGGCTTCTTTAGAGAAGGCAGGTTGTGTGTGTCTTAAAAGAGATCCAATCTTGAGATATTATGCAGGACCTCCCTGGTGGCGCAGCGGGTTGAGCGTTCCACTGTGAAGCTTCTGCTGCACAGCAGCGTGAGTTCGATCCCCAGTCAGGGAGGGGACCCACATGGTGCGGCAGACCTCTTCTGCCTCCCCAGCTGCTCCCCTCAGCAGTGTATTTCCGTCCATTTGCCTGTTCTGCTCCCCATTCTGTCTCTGATGAATCCTCTCACCTTCCACACCTCTGGCCTATACCTTTTGGGAACTATTTCATTTAAGTAGAAGTGATCTATCTCAACAGAGGATTTTGCTCAAATTATTGCTGAGAATTCATCTAGATCACTTGAACTTGCTATGTTGAAAGGTTTTTTTCCCCTCTTGAACATTTATTTCCCATGTACTTTTGACCCACAAGATCCCCAGTCCAAAGTCAGTGAATACTTATTTATGTAGCAGCCTCAAAGCAGTACTTTATATTTATTTATAAGACTGTTTTACCCTGGCGATTAGATTATGATCATTCAATCAGCAGTTTTTTCCTGAATTACTACAATGTGTGCTAGGTCTTATGAGTATGTGGCCTACCTATAAGGAGCTTATCTTGCTGAGAAAATAAAATGAAACAGGGAGCAGATAGCACAGATACTTTATTAAATTTCAATGAAAAGTAAAATTTAGATTCATTTGGCCATAGAGTGATTAAGTTTTTTTTTTCTTAAGAGATCTAATGTTTCTGTGTATGAAAGAAAAACATATATCCAAAGTAAACATTTTCATAATACTACTTTGACCTAGTACAGGGATTAGAATAACAAGATCAACTCATGCATTTTAAGGCTGTAATGTTGTGCTGATGATTTGAGTATGCATTTGTCTGTATTACTGAAATGAAGTGCTGTGCTGCCCTAACAGAATTTGAGTTGATGCTGATTCTCATTCTAACCCTCTTGAGTTCCATGTTCCCGGTAATTGTACACAGCACTGATGCCAGAGGAATTTAGGTTCCAGGAATGCATTTGTGGTTAATGTGTTGTTGGGGTTTAGTCAGGCAACCCAAGCATTTTTTTTTTTTTAAAGATTTATTTATCTATGCGTACAAGCACTGGGGTACAGGCCAGAGGTGTGGGGGGTGAGAGGATTCACCACAGAGAGCGGTAGCAGAACAGGCAGATCAATGGAAGTACACTGCTGAGGGGAGCAGCGGGCACAGCAGGAGAGGTCTGCTGCACCATGTGGGTCCCCTCCCTGGCCGGCAGCAGGGATCGAACTCGTGCTGCAGTGGCTGCGGTTTGCTTCATAGTGTGTTGCTTAACCCACTGCGCCACCGGGGAGGCCCAACCCAAGCATTTTAAAGCAAGACTGCAAGAAAAAGAGGATGGGGGAGAGGGATCTAACAGAGTGGATAATTACCACTCACTCCCCAAATAACTCATCCTTTATGCGTGTGACACTTTTCAGCCAGAAAAATTGAGGGGCTTTGTGGTACGTACAATATGACTACCTGTTTGCTATTGTGAAGGGATTAGCAAATAACCTGTATAAAGAATTTCTAAGAAAAAAAATAACACTGAACAACTGATAAAATGTCTTGGTATATGAGGACTAGGAAAGGAGTGAATTCTCTTAATATCTGCCTATTATAGAACAAACTCTGGCTTCTATTTTTCAGCATATTGCTGACATAAATGAAATAGAGGTAAGGCACGTGTGAGTTTCCTTTGTTTCTATGAACTAGTCTCAAATCACTGATCACCCTTGTGGAAAATGGTGTTTTTATATCACCTTCTATCACCAGAGGGCAGTTGTGTTTCTTGACTGGGGTGTCCTTGAAGATGAGACTTAACTGTGTATATTTGAAAGCTAAGTACAAAAGTGGGAGATTTCAAGGTTCTCAGATGGTCTGAGAGATTCTGGTCATCCTTTCTTCAAATATAAATAAATATATGTTTAAAACTATGTCAGTGTTTAAGTGCAGTTTAGACCAAAAAAAGGTTGAAAATAGGAATTTTCTATGATTCTGTGTAAAGCATTTCTGCCATCGACAGCAGCTATAGTGACTTATTTCTTAGAAAAGGGGTGTAAAAATTCCACCCATGAACTGAAAAGTTTCACAGCCTGATGACCCACAAGCTAAAAGTCCATATTCAGCTCGGGGAATGAGGTAGGAAAGTTAACCCCTTTTCTCATTAGTCTTTTGGAAATTGCTCTTGGCAGTTTTGTGCTCAGGGTGCGAGCTGAGATGCTCTCAAACCTGAAACCCAGTATAGGAAAAGCACCTTCCCTGTCTCGGGTGTCCTCACATGATTCCACCTGCTTTCATCTGCGTCTGCATAGAAATGGCAGGACTCAGTGTTCTCGGTGAAGTAAGGACACATACATTTCAGTTTTGAACATCCTCTGTTCCCAGTCATCACATCAGTAACAGAAAATTCATACACCACACAATATTCATGAACCCCAGCGTGAAAGGCAATGACATATGTCATTGTTAAGGACTATAACTGTACTGTATCTTTACAGTTTTTGATTTGTGATATTGTGAAACATTTTGAAATGAGCCATTTGCAACCTTTAGTAGATGACAGGTCATTTTAGGTCAGCAGGTTAGATCATTCTGAAGAGTTAATATTAATGGGCTGCAATGGGTCTAATATTACAAGACAGCAACAAGCTAGTAAACAAAAACCTTTTTAAGCTGTTCATTCAGAGTACTCTTGGGTGTTTCTAAGCAAAGCTGTTTCAAATAAGCAGATTTTAAAATTCTTTAAAAATCATCCTTTCCCTCTAAAAGGATTTAAAATCCTTTTAAAATAAAGGAGCATTTAAAGATACAACTTACCTGAGTTTCTTTCTTCAGTTGCAAATTAGTGCCCCAAAAAAGTCATCTATCACAATGTTCAAGTCTAAAATACTGAATTTAAAAGTGTAGCTTTCCCCTGGAATTTCTTGAAAATGTCAAGAATCTGTTGTTTTCTCCTTTCTAATATATACTTAATAAGGAATCATAGAATATCCTTAGTTCTTTCATTTGGATCTCATAAAATCTTTCCAGGTGAATTCAGCCTCGAGAATTATCTCCTTGTTCAAGATCATAGTGAAGGTAATAGACTGCACACTGTCGTTGAGGTCTTTGTATCCCCTTACAATACTCCTGACAGGCAAGCAGAATAAGCAAAGTTGTTTTCATAGTTACAAATAGGTAGAACTCGTAAAAATCAGTGATAAATCACCAGCATTAAAATCGGTTTGTGCTTATTACCTTCAGAGTGTTCAGTTTCGACAAGACATTACTGTCAAAGCTGAAGCAATTTTGGAACAGAGCCATAAAGAATTCATTTCAACTGTAAGCTTTTAGTGACCCACCCAGTCTCTGCTTTGTTTATATTTCTCCTTCCCAAGTAAATATTTTTAGAAATAGTAGAATAGAACATTTCTCCCCAGTTTTCCTTTCCCTAAGTAAAATGCACAAATTTCCGTTAATGAGCAGCTTATAAAGACCCTCTGTTCCCACCTTCATCTGCTTCAGCAGCAATTCTGGTGTGAGTTCACCAGGACAGGGTGGGTAGTGCTCCCCTGCTCAGCTTTCTCTCCAACACAGAAAGCCTAAGGGGACGTATGTGAAAAGCATTTCTTCTCTTAGATTGTTTCATAGAGTAAGCTAATTTATGGCAAAGACACCTAGAGCTTCCAGTGGAGCAAGGAAATGCTATTCAATAAATGGTATTGGGCAAGCCACATGTAAAAGAATTAAACTAGACTACTACCTAACAGCACACACAAAAATTGACTCAAAATGGAGTAAAGATTTGGAAGTAAATCATGAAATATTAAAATACATAGACGAAAATGTAGGCAATGCACTCCTTACAGCCTGTCTTATATGTTTGAGGAGTAAATTCCGACAGGAGGAAAAATAAAAAACAGAATTACGTGAGACGAAAAAGTTTCTGCACAGAGAAACCTGCATAAAAATGAAGATGTTCTGAGTGGGAGAAGGTATTTGCACATCATATATCTGACAAGGGGTTAATATCCCAAGTATATATAAAACTCAGTAAAAAGAATCTGATTTAAAGAATGGGCAGGGGATCTGAATAGACACTTCTTTAAAGGTGACAGGTGGAGGGTCAATTGGCACATAAAAAGATGATCCAACATCTTTTATTATTAGGGAAATGCAAATCAGAACATCAGTAAGCTATCACCTCACACTTGTGAGAATGACTATCACCCAAGAGACAAGAAACAAATGTTGGAAAAGATATGGAGATTCTTACACACTATTGATGGAGATGTAAATTGGTGCATCCGTTATAGAAAATGGTATAGGGATTCCTCAAAAAATTAATAATAGGAATTCTATATAATTCAGTTATCCCACTCTGGGTATTTATCACCCAAGTACAAAATTACGAATTCAAAGAGATATGTGCATCCCCATGTTTTTTGAAGTATCATTTACAATAGCTAAGATATTTCAATGGAGCAAGAAATTTATGACATAAATTAGTGTGTATATGTGTGTGGTTTTTATTTCTGGGCTCTCGATTCAGTTCCATTGATCTGTGTGTGTTTTTATTCCATTACTAAGCTGTTTTAATTACTGTCACCTTGTAGTATAGTTTTAAGTCAGGGAGTGCAATACCTACATTTTTGTTCTTTTTTTTTCCTCAGGAGTGATTTGCTATTTAGGGGTTTTTGTAGTTCTAAATTAATTTAACATTTTTTGTTGTTGTTACATCTCTGCGAAGAATACCTTTGGGATATTCATAGGTATTGCATTAGATCTGTTTATTGCTTTAGGTAACGTAGCCATTTTTGCAATGTTAATTCTTCTGATCCATGATCACAGAATATACATTTTCATAATAGTAACTTGTAATTTTGAGTGTCCTGTTTTCATTTCTTTGATTAAATTTCCTCAAACACATTTATTTCTGTTGATGCAATTGTAAATGAAATTATTTTCTTGCTTCTCTTTTTTGTTGGTTCATTATTTGCATATAGAAACACAATAGGATTTTGTATGTTTTGTAGCCTGCACTTTTTTAGTTTATCATTCCTAACAGCTTTTTCCCTGGAGTCTTTGGAATTTTCTGTATATATTATAATGTTATCTGCAAATAGTGATAGTTTTACTTCTTCCCTTCCAATTAGGATGCCTTTTATATCCTTTTTTTAATATCCAAAAGGGTAGGTTTATTATTAAAAAGGAGAGAAGAATAAACAACACTCACACAGGGAGCCTCTCTGGTAGCCTAGGGCTTAAGTTTCAGCACTATCACTTCTGTGGCCTGAGTTCAGTCCCCACTAGGGAGCTAACCACATATGGCACACAGACCTCTCGTATTACTTACTGCGCCTCTTTGCAGTATATTTTCAGTACCCTGTTCTACTCCTCATTCTGTCTCTAGCGAATCATCTCACACCTTGTGCCTCATGCTTACACCCCAGTTCTTCTACAAGATAAATAAAAGATTATTAAAAAAAAAACAAACCCCACTTGAAGAGACACAAGCAGGTGGTAGGAGCTTCCCATGAAAGTGACAGGTTTGTTAGAAGTGAGGCCTGCATAGTCATAGATGGACAGCCTTGAGAGAAGAGCTGCCTCTGCTACTTTGTATAGGGAGGAGATCAGTGAAGAGAAGCGCCGGTATGGTCACAGGTGGACCGGAGAGCTTCTTCCCTGCAAAGGGAGAAAGTTGGTGATAAGGAACACCTGCATAGGCACAGGTGGGCAGAAGAGCAACTGTTTTATACCCTTTTTTAATCTAACTGCTCTTGCTAGGATCTGTAACACTGTAATAATAGTGGTGACAGTAGATATTCTTTTCTTGTTCCATCATGGTGGAAAAACTTTCAGTTTTTTGTCATTGTGTTTACTGTGGTTTTGTCATAGATGGGCTATTTTTCATGTTTGGATAGGCACTTTCTCCTCCCTTTTGTGGAAAGTGGTTTTTTTAATCGTAAAGTTGAATCTTGTCATGTTTTTTCTCTATCTGTTTGCAAGATAATATGATTTTTATCCTTCCTTTTATTGTGTATGTCATGTTTATTGGTTTGCTTATGTTTAACCATCCTTGCATTCCTGGAATAAATCCCATTTTATCATGGTTAATGATTCTTGTAATGTATTTTTAAATGTAGCTTTTTAGTACTTTATTGAAGTTTTTACATCTATATTCGTCAAAGATAGTAGTCTGTGGTTTACTTTTTTTGTGATGTCTTTGCTTTTAGAACCAGGGTAAAACACAGGCTTCATGCATAATGGAAGTTTTCTCTCTCCTTTTCATTTTTTTATGGAAGAATTTAAGAATATATAGTCTGAAAAAAATTTACTAGAATTCACTAGTGAAGCCATGTGGTCCAGTGCTTTTGATTTGGGGGAGTTTTGTTACTGTTTCAATTTCCTCATTCATGGTGGGTCTGAATCTGCCTAATTCAGTCTTCCACTGTTATATATTTTTAAGAATTTGTATATTTCTATTTGTTGCAATATAGTTGTTTATAATACCCTTGTATGATTCTTTTTATTTCTTTAATATTTGTTGTAACTTCTCTTTTGTTTCTGATTTTGTAGTTATAGCTTCTCCTTTATACTCTGGCAAAGGTTTATCTGTATTCTTTTGTAGATTTTTGGTTTTCTTTTTATGTTTTTGGACTTTTTAAAAAATCTGTTTTGTTAATTTGTGCTCTGATTTTTACTGTTTCCTTTAATCTATTGATTGACTTTGCTTTTTCTTCTTTTTCTAGTTCATCTAGGTGTGAGCCTAGATTTTTTTGTTGATTATTCTTGCTTGCTGAGGTTTTGCTATAAATTCCCTTCTTCTTAATACTGCTTTTGCTTCATCTTTTGGTTCTGATAAGTCTTCATTTTCATTCATCTCCGGGTATTTTATTTAACCTTTGATTTCCTAATTGAAACATGAGTCATTCCTTAGTGTATTCTTTAATCTTTACAAACTTGTGGTTTTACCTTCTTCCTTTATTAATTTCTAATCAATGTTATTTCTTTTCTACCTGAATGATCTATACTTTACTAGAAACTCAGTGATTTGTTCCTTCATTTAGTCTAGTCTTCTTCCATAGCTTTTTCTAGCTATCAACCTCATTAAGTTCTTTGCATCCAAAATCTGTTTTTTTCTTATTTAAACTTTCAGTTTCTAACTTCTGTTCATAAATTTTATTTGTGAACTCATAAATTTGTTTTTCTGAGCTTCATGGCTCCTTGGTTTGCTTTTCTGGGTTCTCTTCTATTGCTTAGACTTGACTTTCTGAATTTTCTATCTCTGAGTTTATCTTTGAAATTTTGAATTTTCTATCTGATGTAGAGAGAGGATCTTCCATGTCTTTGTGATTAGATTCCAGAGAACGATTCATTCCCTGTGATGTCATATTTCTCTGAAGTCTCAAGTTACTATATGTCATGATGTTTTTGTTTACCTATTTTGCGTTTTAGAATTTCCTTGTTTTCTTTGCTTTTGCTTTTGCTTTAATATCTGGATTAATAATTTAGAAAGTTGGATGACTTTTAATTTTCCAGCAGGTGGCGCTGTAGCTTTAGTATTTATTTATTTATTTATTTGTTTGTTTGTTTGTCTGTCTGTCTGTCTGTCTGTCTGTCTTAGTTTCTGCTGCCTTCTGTGGCCTGTATTTGCAGTTGCCATATCAGCAAAGGGGGGAGGTAGGGGAGTTGGTGGGGTGCATTGTTCTAAGATGGGAAGTGGGGGTGGTGCTATAGGGAGAAGATCCCAGGAATGGGAAGGAAATGACTAGGAACCAGGGAATGAAGAAGAACTCTGAGTAGTTGAAATGTCTACATAATCAGCAAGAGATGTAAAAACTCTCATGAGACCTTATCCCTCAACTGTTGATTGCTGAGGACACAGTGTGTGGGGAATCCCTTCTCCCTTGGTCACAGCCTCACTGAGTCCTTTGTCTCAGATTGTCGCTGAGGCCTGGTCTCTTACCACACAAGTGTTACCCGACAGTGATGTAGATTGTCTCTTAGAAGGGTCAATGGAACTTCTTTTTTTAAATCCCGTCTTCTCGATAATAAAGTGATGAGAACCAACACATATTGAGTGATTATCACATCAGGACTTTGTTCTAAGCCCTTTTATTAACACATTTCACCTCACAATAACTACATGAGATAGGTCTGTCATAATCTTTATGGTCAGGAGGAGAAAACAATTGCTGATGTCCCTAGTCTGTAGTTCTTTCTCTGATCTCAGAACAGTGTTTACTGGGAGCATCTGAAGTCCCTAGATCTTAGGAAGTAGTAGTGTCAAAGAAATATACAGCTAGTGTTGAAACTGTGCAAACTCCAGGAACTTCAGAGTCTGTGTACCCTCACCCGTGTGCTTACAACTGCGGGGCAAAGAGTACAACCACAACAGAGTCTATTTAGAAAGGGAGATAAGAACAGGAGCGAGATAAGAAAATCGGGAGAAAGGAAAGTGTGAGTAAAGTCACAAATAGCTGGCTGACCTACTCCAGATAGTGTCCACAGCATCCAGTAGTCCAAACCAAGAGACTCTAGTGCAAGATGATACTGTCCTTTCAACAGGAACCTGGGGCTGATGGCACACCGATAAACGGTGGACCAGGACTCAGGTCATGGTGGCAACTGAAGGTAATCACAAGTGGCACTGCTGAGGCAGCACTGCAACAGCCAGCAACAGCAATCCAAAGGCCAGAGTGGACAGTGCCAGATGCAGCAGCTCCAGGAGGTGGCACCGATCATAGTAGAGGCAGGAGCAACAGTTAGGTGATGGTGCTGGTGGAGCAGAAGTAGTAAACAGCTCTGAGAGATGGCCAGACAACTCTTAGAGGTGACTGTCCACAAGTCAGCGGTGCCCATCCAATGGCTCAGGCACCAGCGTAACAGCTCTTTAGAGGTGCCAGACACAAGCCAGCAGTTTTTTAGAGGCAGGGCCAGAAGATCAGGTACCAGTGTACAGCTCTTTCAGAGATATTGGGCACAGATCAGTGGTACCTATTAGTAGAAAATATGGAGGCAGGAGCAAATGATGGTGCTGGAATATTAGGCACCAGCAGTCAGAAGGCAGCAGCTTACAGGGATGATAGATGTGAAAGTCTCAGTGAATCTCTATGAAGTAAAGTTCTCCATGAATGACTCTGAAGCAAAATCTCAATAAATGAGAGTCTGAAGCACAAGTCTTGCTGAATGAGATCGACTATCTGAAGCCCTGCTATAGTCCCTTCGGGGTGCCTGCCTTTCCAAAATGATTGGCCTGTTCACATCCTGAATGCTGCTGGCCAGGTTCAAACCTGTCCTGTAGTGGCTTCCAAACCAAAACCTCACCAAAGCATCAGAAACCCACCCATCTCAGGATCGACCATGTCATGGGGGCAGACAGCAGAGAGCAGAGAGAGGGACACTTGCTTTTCCCCAACCCAGGAGCTGCAGGGAATCCTGTGTTTCCCTTAAAGTTTTCAAAATTGAAATAGTGTCCAGTAGTTCAAACCAAAAACTACTTGTTCGAGATAATGTCCCTTCCACTATCACCATATGAAAATCATATTTTCAGAAACGTAAAGTTGGAAGATTTTCATCCTGAAGGATTTTATCCTGATTTATAAATTTAAAGTTCAACTAGACTCTATTATGCATTTAATAAATTTCTTTGTGCCCATCATCTTTCTTCCAATGGCTTATTAATTATGTGACACAGAAATTAACTACCATGTACTTTTGCTCTTACCATCCACATTTTGAAAGCAAAATAAAAGAACTCTCTTTGCCCCCAGAATTTTTTCCCATGCCTTTACTGGGCAAGGGAGATCAACAGAGCCGTGGTGGCTGAATTCATCACAGCGTCAAGCAGACTGTGACTTCTTATTCCCAGAGTAGATAGTGAGCTAAGGATCAGTCAAGTACATGCTTACTCTAAAAAAACTAGAAAGAAAAAACTACCCCTTTACCTCCAGTTCTCAGCTCTCTCCTGCTGGGAGGACCCAGCTGCCAGTTCCCATCATTTTCTCCAAGACAGATTACAGCTGCAAAATGACCTTTTTAATTCTGTGTTCATGGCAAAGTGAATGGACTTCAACCTGAAGTTCCCCTTTAGAATCTTTGAAGGTGCCTCTTAAAAAAAAAAAGATTTATTTATTTATGCATACAAGAACTGGGATACAGGCCAGAGGCGTGAGAAGTGAGACTGTTCACCAGAAACAGAGCGGAGAGCAGAACAGGCTTTTCAACTGAAACACACTGCTGAGGGGAGCAGTGGGCGAGGCAGGAGAGGTGCCATGTGGGTTTCCTCCCTGGCCAAGGATAGAACTCATGTTGCAGTGGCTGTGGAGGCTTCATAGTACAGCGCTTAACCCCTTGCACCACTAGGGAGGACCCGACGTTCCTCTATTTTTCTAGAAGTAAATGCAACCTATCTTGTATCTCTAAATAACACCATCCCAAGAAACAAACAAATGCTTTAATGAAATTTTAAAGATTTAAAGCGTTAATGTTCCTCATTGCTATCAAATTTTTCCATAGTGCTTTTTATAAATTGGAATGCAATTTTAAGTGATTGATAAAATGCTGTGGTATACAAGAGCAAAACAAGAAGTTAAAGAAACAGAATAGTCCAGAAATAGCAGATTTTGATGTAGCTGAAAATTTTGATATGCTATTTATTTACACTACAAAATAAGAGTACTGAATTTGCTCAAGTAAATGTATTTGTGACTGAATGCTACTACTGCCTACATAAATAATTCACACTGGGTACAAATACATATTGAACCTATTTTCAAAGAAATACTCTAACTAGCGTGTGATAAAACAAGAAAGCAGAGCTGTTGCCAGAGTAAGTCCTCTGCAAACTTCTTTAAAACCAGGCTTCATTGCATTTATAATGAAAATCTAACACCATCGCTTCTTAAACCATGACTTCCTTGGTGAAATTAAGTGCAATTACTCTAGCTAAAGATGCTAGCTTAGGTGAGGCTGAGTTAATAAGTAACTGTTTGCCTCTAGCATTAGCGAGGAGATCTTCATTAAGGCGGTAATGTGTCAGGAACGCTAAGTAGGTTGCCATGGTGCTTGTGGGTTTCAACCTGGACTCTGGCTTTCCCTGAAATTAAACATGTCCAGCCCTCAGTTATAAGTGCTTCCTTACACACCAAAATAGTAAGTGAAGGACTTAGCATCTCAATTGTAAAGGCTGATGGAAGTTTGGATATTTTAAAATAAATATCAACTCAGAGGGGTTTTGTAAAAGAAAGAACAATGTCTATCTCTATATGTATTCATTCATCCTGATGGACTGTTCTTTAGAAAACCCCTGCCCACACACAGGAGCAGCTAATACCCGGGGGTTAGGTTTTATTCATCTCTAAATGCACAGAGCCAAATATAATCCTGGTTCAAATCCAAAAACTGCCATTCTGAACTGTCAAGCTCACCTGTGTTGGTTTCCTATTGTTTTGGTGAACTTGGATGATTGTGAACACAGTATTTGATTTTCATTGTACTTACGCTGTCAAATCTATAATCCTAAATGTTTTTGTATCATTTTAAGAATGAGGCTTTGAAAGCTCTTGGAAGGGTAAGTAAAGGTTAAAGTTAAAATAATTTTCTAGGAAATACTTGGTTATTTGGAAAATTCAGGTAAAGAGCTCATTTCATTTCTCCAGTGCTCAGTTAACATTTACTTCATTGACCGGTACAAATTATTAGATTAATAAATGAACACGCTCAGATTCTAATACCATTACAAAAAAATTTGAAATTTCTGGTTTTTGTTAATAAAGACATGAACAGCTGGTATTTCTAAAATCTAGATAGTATTTAAAGGTAATCTCATTCTAAGCATTATATGTGCTATAATTTGTGGGGTTTTATGTAAATATACATTAGACATTAAACTTAACCATAACTTAGCAGCTGGTTGAATATTAATACAAAATATATAAAAAGTGCTTACCAAGTTGGTTTAAACTGCTCCACTAGCTTTTCATAGTTTCTTGTCATTCATAAAAGTTCAGGCAGCTAATGGATTCTTCTTCTTTCTGTAGGTTTGTTTCAATCTACAGAGGACCCAGTCACACTTACAAAGTTCAGAGACTGACGGAATCCACATGTTACTCCTTCAGAATCCAGGCAGCAAGCGAGGCTGGAGAAGGTCCCTTCTCAGAAACCTACACTTTCAACACAACCAAGAGTATCCCTCCCACCATCAAAGGTTTGTAGACAGTGTATTCTGCTATACTCTAATGTGCAATTAAGGAAATACTGAGACTTAAAATAGGAGACTTGTATCTAACCTTATATGTATTCTAGTACTTATAATATCTGCAAGATAGAATCAAAAGAACATTTTTAAAAAGGCAGTCAGAAAATGGGTTCTCCAGGGAAATGAGAGGCCTTAAAGGGCCTACCAATAGTAACATCTCTTAAGTGTATATGGTTACTGCCAGTAATTTGATAGTGAACATTCTCATCCCCTCTAAGGATAGATGGACAAGAATAACACCCAAGTGAAAAGCTTTGGGCTTGAAATGAGGGTGAACTCCTGGTATTAGAGACTTATGACAGCGCAGCACGTGAGACTTGAGCATCTCCCTTCCTGAAGACACACAAGAAAACTGAGGCTGGCATTCGTCATTGGTTGACCTTGGTGCCTAGATTTGAGACTGACTACACGAGCATCCGCAGCACCCTTTTCCCCCACCCCACACCTCTCATTATGGAAAGCTGCAATAGCAGTCTCTTCACATCTCCTTGAGTATTTGTCTAGAAGTTTTTAAGTGACTAGTTTTACTGTCTGTCCTGTCTGGGTTCTTCTTTCACCAACTCAAGTGAGCAAAAGGTACTCTGTCTGTGTTCTTCCTTCACTGGCTCAATGGAATCCACGTGCTACTTCAGAGTCCTGCCTTCGCCATAGCTGACTTGCAAAGCTGGGCAGACAGCAACAGTCAGCCCTTGCCACCTGGCATTGGGCCTAGACCCAGCCCCTTTGGAGATTGCTGAACTTGGACCATTTCTCCTCCTGATACATGGTTCATATGAGGGGCCCTGCTTGCCTGTCTTTGCAAGGTGGGAATTGCTGGTGGCTTTATCTGAAATACCCTGATACTGATGGGTAGGTAAGCAGCCCACCTGAACCCAGTTATACATGGGTAAAAGTGAGGGTGAACTCTTATTTGGGAGGGTAAGGGAATGAGCACAACCTGTAAATAAGCTCCTGTGTCTGGCCCCAGGAGGTCAGTGGCTCAGCATTTCCACGTGGAAGAGTTAGGTTGCCTGCCACCAGAACAGTCAATGACAGGAGAGTGGGGACTTCCAGTTCTGGGTCAGGGGTACTGGGATTCTGTGAAGGTTCCCTAGCTCCGTCAGGCTGCTTTATAGTAAACACCTTCCTCTACTGCCCTGCCTTTGAACAGTCCAGAAGCTCTTTGACAGTTTTTTCTTCATGTGACTAAGAAACTACTATAAATGGATATACTCTCACAAGGCCTTCTGGGTTCCTCAGGCTATAAATGCCCCAGTCCTTGGTATCTGTCATTTTTTAACCAAAATAGAAGAGAGTGCTGAACATGAGGTGGCTGATAGAGTTGTTGTGACAAGGAAAATTTGCCACATTTACCAATTAGTAAGTTTCATGGATCTTTTTGGCATCATCTCTACCTCTCAAAGTAATTGGTAGGAGCTGTTCATTTTGTGGCAAACAGAATATAGAATCGATCACACCAAGGCACAGTTCCTCAGGTCAGACCGTATCCTCATGCAGGGCTCTGCTCTCTCACTCAGACTCAGTAAATTGTCTTAGCCCGAGGTCTGTTTAACCTGATAAGATTCCTTGTGTAGTTTTTCCATAAATTCCTTAGAGTTTTTACCAACTAATTCCAACTTTTTTTTAAAGAGAACCTTTCTTCTGAAACAGATTGTACAGAAATGCAAGTATTACTGCCTTTAAAAAAATTAATATCATGTAATTAGAAATTTGGAATGAAGGGATTCAGAGAGAGGAGTTACATGTTTTAGGTACATAATAGAAAAATATCAGATATTGAATTAAACTGTAGGGTAATATATGCTATGAGAAAATACCTTAAATTTTTATGACATTTTAAGTGGTTTACTATAACATACATTCTGCTTTGAACCAGAATGACAATTTCAATATATGAAAAATAAGCTAAAAAATGTAAATATAAGGTAACAGTTTTGAAAGACTTCCAATGCTGCTCATTCTCTGAAACTTGTCTCAGATGCCACCTGCTCCTCACAGTGTCCCTAGATGCATTTGTGGCTTCGCCTCCCCTGGAATTCCCTACACCTGGCTTGTTCCTCTCATTTTCATCTGCCTTGTGTTTCCTTTTCTACTTGCATCCTAAGCTCTTCCCTCCCTCAACTAGGTCTTAATGTCCTTGAAAGCAGAATTTATTGTATCCACTTTGCACCCCCCAAAGGATCTAGCGAAAGCCTAATCATAGAAGGTGCCCAAAAGCTGTGGAAAAAATGACACATGTGACTCAGTCCCAGCAGTAATTAAGAGAATAATGAGCAAAGGACCCTTCACTAGTGGTTAACCACTGAAGGGTATCGTCTCTGCATAAAGGGTGCTCTGCTGTTTTTCTAGGAGGTGGACAAATTCCCTGCTCAGGACAGGCACGAGTACTCCTTCTAGGTTCTCACTAGAACTACTAAAATATTGACTATTAATATACTTTGAATTTTGAACTTGGATATGTGGATTTGTATTTCAGCACCTCGAGTAACACAGCTAGAAGGAAATGCATGTGAAATTTTATGGGAGACGGTACCACCGATGAAAGGCGACCCTGTCAATTACATTCTGCAGGTATTGGTTGGAAGAGAATCTGAGTACAAACAGGTAAGAACCACAGTGTGCAGCACATACGTGACTTATTATAGAGCCTCTGCCCACTGCCATGGCTTAGTGACCAGTGAGCTATGTTTTCTTTTCATTAAATCACTCATGGAAACTGCCTAATATGTACCTATTACCTGCTACTTTAGGGCACATAATCCCTAGTTTTATATTTTATTTTGTAGGTGGTACTATTCATCCTAAAATTTCAGTTCTCAAGAACATTCTTGTCTTGTAAAATATTTCAAGGCTTTTTTATTTATACCTGATAGTGGCATTGTTGTTTACAAATAATGAAAGTCCTTGTCATTGAAAATGAGAGTGCCAGTGGTTTTGCTATAGAAGGGAAGTTGTCTCAGTCTAACTATTGAAGCCTGTGTCTGCTCTGCCTTTTATTTAAAAGCTTTACGAATGGATCAGGAAGATGACCTCTCAGCCCTTGAGGCCCCATTATTCAGAAACTCTAGGTCCCTACTTGTCACTCTTAATTGTACACAAGAATCACCTGGAATTTTTTAAATTGTGCAGAGTTGTGATTCTGTAGGTCTGGGATGGAGTTTAGGATTTATTGCTTGTCCATAGACCATAATTTGAGTAGCAAGACTGTTTGAATCACCTGATAAACCCATGTAAGAGTAAATGTAATTGGAATATCACCTTGTAAGCAATTTGGTTTTGTTGTTTTCATACCCCTTTTTGATATTTAATCCTTCCCAATATTTGGGCCCATTATCATATTTGAAACCTACACATTTTTCCATAGGTTTCTTTAATGTTCCCAGAAACTTAACTCTGTTTTCAGGATATAATACTGTTATTCCATTAGGAAAACCAAGTCCCATTCATTGTCAGCACCTTTAGGAGAGGTACACATTTATATTTAATTATATTGTACTGAAAGTCAAAGGCACATGTCACCTATCTTTTGAAACATAAGCAACATTTGTGAAGACTTCTTTAGTCAGCTTTTGAGACGCCAGATATATAAAAACATAGAGAATCATTTTAGTCACTTAGTTTTTGTTAAATTGTTGGTTGATGGTCCTTATAATAGTAAAATATAATTACAAATAAAATGTGTAAAAAAGAACCCAAGAAAATTTAGGTACATGTCATTGTACCTTTAAAAAAAAAACAAAGACACTGCTGTTTTCTTTCATTTCCCAATGAAAGAAAGTAGCTTCCACTTCAGCATAAATAATTTCACATGTGTAGTTTTTCATCTTACCAGAAAGATATGATTGGTTTCAGGGTCATAGCTCAAGTAGAGAGCAAGGTTTTCCCACCTAGATTGTCATCTTTAGTGTTGTCCTCTTCCATAGCAATGTCAAAATGGTTAAAAGAGGAAATGTTAATAAATTTCACAATGTATCAACTGGCACAACAACAATTCATTTTTCATTTGTAGTTCATTGCATGTTTACACTGTATTTTAAAATCTTTTATTCCACATATCATGTTTTTCTACCTATCCTTAGAAAAATGTTCTGCTTCTCCAAGCACAGTGATTGTTGTTTCACATTGGGGGGAAAAAAAAAGGCATTTTTTTTTGCTTGTATTCCATATGTTAAACATTGGCAAAATGTGGATAAATCCATTAAAAATTTAGACTGTATTAGCTGTTTTGAGTCTTAGTAGTTGTTTCAGTGTTAAGAACCGTGGTCCATGGATATGTAAATATTAATGTAATACACAGGCACATATATGCCTCATATTTCCTATTGTAAACAGTTATAAAAAGAGTTTCTTATTGAAAATAGATGTAAAAAACAATGCACAGCAGGCCTGGTAGATCAGGATTAGCATTCTTCACATAATCATGCGTTTCCTATGTTTACCAAGAAATGATTAAGGCAGAGAATGGTACATGAAAAGTCACGGTTGAGTCAGGGACGAATTGTACTGAGTATTTTGCTTGTCTATTCAATAAGCATTAACTTAAACATAATGTTTTGAGTGTTTCATTCAGTTCTGGACATCAGATAGGGACATGAAAGCTATTTATATTATGTGTGCAGAGTAATAGTTAAAATAATTATGGTCCAGAGATAACAGGCTTTGAATTCATTGAAGCCAAGCAAAAGAAAATGAGAGGATAATCATTGCTGAGCATATATCACAACAGAGCTACAAGCTCAGAGGCAGCACTGTGTATACCTCAATTACTGCACTAACCAGGCAGGATCCACTAATATGTGGGCTTGTTTTCTTCATTTTCATTTTCCAGGGCTGGCACACAGTTAGGACCTTGGAAAATATTTTTTTGCATGCATAAAAAGACGATTTCAAAGGAAACAGGGTTACTTATACTTGCGGTGGCGATAAGAATAAGCTGCAGCATGGGGTGAATTTAGAAGTGGTATTTGTGACCTAAATAAGAAAAATCACCCATAATAGGAAACTGTCCTGCTCTGAGGCAAGGACCCAGAACCGAAGCTTTTCTGATGTTTTGCTTGAAACATTGGCTTTTGCTTTGCCTTGGTTCTAGCTTATTACCTTTTTGTTATTCAGCTGTCGTGATGGGGGTGGTGAGGATAGACTTGAACAGCT
The DNA here is from genome assembly GCA_019455555.1 of Galemys pyrenaicus. NCBI lineage: Eukaryota > Metazoa > Chordata > Mammalia > Eulipotyphla > Talpidae > Galemys > Galemys pyrenaicus. Next base: position 4,326,425 of record JAGFMF010011830.1, on the reverse strand, counting down.
GGTTTTAATTAAGAAACACTCTATTAAAGTATTAACTACTCCCCTAAAATTTTATTCTGCATTAGAATGTAGTCATATGTTACTTGGTTTTTCAGCAAGTAATAACATTCTTTCAAGAAACATCTTTCAAGAAGCTTAAAACTTCATTTCAAACAGTGTTAATTGTAAAGCATCTCTTTAATTAATGAAAATTGTATATGTCTGTATGTGACTGATTTTGCCTTTGCACAAGATAAAACAGTTTAGTAATGCATAATGTTAAGTGAAAAGATTCGTATCATATCCCCATTCAGACAGCAGTAATTTTTACAAAAAAAAGATAAAAATCTAAAATTGAAGGTAAGAAAGCGTAACAAAATAAGAAATTATTGCTTATTTGGGGTCAAAATTTGTACAGGTTATTCCTAATCTTAATGTCCAGTTTGTTGAATTAGGAAAAGCTTTGAAGCATCCAAAAATATGAGCTCCAAATTTAATTTGATGGCATCTTTGTATAAGTATATTTTTATTTGATACCCTTTTAAAATGGTTTTAAAAGTCCTCAATATTGTCAGTAGGTTCTTAGAAACTGACTTTAAATGAAACAACATATTGTGAAACCAGTTTTATTTTTTTTTCTGGTAAACATAACAATTTTGAAGAAAACAAAATTTTGATTTTGAACAAAATTATTCAAAGACCTGCTGTATAATATTGCAATTCATATTGATTTCTTCGTGGTACCACATAAGGCATCATGAGGAAAGCTCTTTTCGTGACAGAACTATTTTAAAGTCTGGGAGCCAACATAGCTTTTAATGACTTTCAGTTCATTTCCCTAGCACAGATGAAACAATTGAGCTATGACTAGTCATTTTTAGTCATTGTACAGTTATTTTTTCATAAATAATCAAATCCAAAACAAAAAAAAATTCATCAAAATGGAGCTATTTGAAAGTCCTGTATCTTAGCAATTCTTACATTTTTTAGATGTACAGGTCCCTCTATGTATCTATGATACTTACACCAGAAAAAGACTCATGCATACATCCATTTAAACCTTAAGATGAAACAAACTTTAATTTCATGGAGTCCAGACACAGGATCCAGGTTTATTGAGAAACTGATTTGTACTGTGAGGAAAGCATAGTCAGCACTCTAAGAGATTATAACCCATTGGGATGAGGAAAGGATACCTCCAAGAAGCCTTTGGGTAGCAGCCCCCTATGCAGCCCCCTTGGACTCAGGGACCAGGATGCCTGCCCAGCATTGTACCGTCTGACAAAGGAGGCCTGCAGGCTGGTGGGTTTCCTCTTGCTCTGGGAGTCAAGGGGTTACGGTTGCTCACATGGTCATATTAGATATTGATTCTAATTCACCTCACTGTGCGTCCACTGCCTGATTGTAGAAGTAGGGGCACTAATATTTAACTTGGGGTGCCTGTGAACATCAGCACTGTGTGTAAATGACAACACTGCTGCTAGGTCTCCTTTTCCAGTCCTTAAGGAAGGAACGGCAGCATCTGCCCAGGCACAAACTTCCAGCCATCCTCCCCAAAGAGTCTGTGTTTAGAAGATTTCAACTAATGCAGCATGTTATTTTGAATTAAGGGCACAGACACTGCACTTCAGTTATCTGAATATTACATTAAATCTTCCCATTTGGAATAAACATGTCAAAATTACTTTAAAATATATTGTACATCAAATCAAGAACACAAATAGTCTTTGTAAAAATAATATTGCTTATATACTTATTGCAATGTTATGATTGGTTTCTTCAATAAAGCAAATCTTCAATAGAGCTATGCCTTTTAAATTGGGTTGAATCAGAAGGGAAAACCCGTAATGGTGCCCCTGTCAGAATGAATGAAAACAAAGGGACCCAAGGCACAGTCTGCTGCCCCAACGCGAAGGACTGCCCAGGTCCAGAAGTCGCAATGGAGGCACAGCTGTGCGTCAGGTCTGATGACCTCGTGTTGTGATTTTGTACTCCAGTAATTGTGATTATTTGCACAAAAACAAAGGATTCAGGAACCAGACTCCTCAATAAATAGGGTATTGGAATTGTTTTCACTTGTTTTTCTCAGCTAAGTTCCAAAAGGCTTTATAAACCACTGGTGGCTTTCTAAGATATATTAGAATGCCATATTTTCTGTCAGTATGTTGAAAACAATTACTTGTCAATGATTCCATTTTTCATAGTGATGGCCGGTAGTAAACTCCATTGGCCGCTGTGGCTTATATGTGTGTCCTAGTACTTAATGTTCATGTTTACTTATTTTTCATAATTATCCTCTGTTTTTCAAACAGTGTGGTGTAAGAGTACTTTCTCTTGCATCTTGTGTCTCTTGCAGTCATTCATTGAGCATCTACTTTGTTCATTTTGTTGTGCTCCTTGCCATGGAGATGTGAAGATTAATAAAATATAGTCCCACATTCAATATGTCTAGCATAACTTTTTTTAAAGAAAGTGTTAACTCTGTTGACAGTGCTTGTGAAAGAAGGGAGCTGTTCCAAAGAAAGCAATAAGTAGCTAAAAAAACATATTTACAAGTTAAAGCCTCACTTTTGATTGGATTTGTCTAAATTCTCTTGAATTAGATATTCCTTTTCCCTTCACTAACTTTTTGCCTAATGATATGAGAAAAGTAGCATTCCTTTGCTTTCAAAATACCTTCTCAGAGATCTTTAGTATAACAATTAGCATTGAGAAGTGCCATTAACATTACTGTATGGTGTCTATTCAAGATTCCATGAATTGGGTTTCTGGAAGTTATACTTTTGAGCCAACTTTCTTAAAAGGAATTAGCCATGCAAATTCTGGAAAGCATATCAATAGGATAGATATAAATGATGTCTATTTGCAATAAATATAGATAGATATGTCCACTTGCAACTAACTAGTCTCTGAAATATCTGTGGGAATAGGTTACTAAATAGTTTTCTGCAATAAGACTTTTTTTTTTTAAGATTTGTTTATTTATACATACAAGAGCTGGGGTACAAGCCAGAGTCCAAGGTGGTGAGAGGAGTCACCAGAGACAGAGCAGGGAGCAGAACAGGCAGATTGATTTGAAACACACTGCTGAGGGGAGCAGCGGGCAAGGCAGGAGAGGTCTGCAGCGCCATGTGGGTCCCCTCCCTGGTTGGCGGCAGGGATCGAACTTGTGTGGCAGTGCCTGTGGTTTGCTTCATAGTGCATTGCTGTGCCACCAGGAAGGCCCCGTGCAATAAGACTTTTGTTTGATGGCAAAAGTAAGAGACCACAATCACAGACATGCTACCCAAGCCTTTGCTTGGCACAGACTGGGCGGGGAATTCTTTCCATACATCCTAAGGGAAGGCAGTGCTTTCCTTCTCAGTCAGTGAGACTTAGGCAGGGTGCTCTGGAAAGTGTTTCGTCAAACAGCAGGGAGATGTGTGACCACGTGGGAAGACAGAGGCAGAGGCAGGAGCATTAGGCCCCATGTCACAATGTAATCAGAGGACTAAGTAAGTGGAAGGTGGTGTCATCACTCTCTACCAAAAAGAATGGAACAAGTAGAGCCAAAGCAGTTCAGGTGGTGAGCATAGGGGTGTTTGCATTAGAAATGGGATCTCCTCACACTACATCCCTTGCCATGGGACCTGACGAAATCAGCAGCCTCTTTGAGCTTCTTTTTCTTCATCTCTAAAACTCAATACCACCTGACAGAGGAATGATACTCATCAGAAAGTAATTAGGAGGATTAAATTTGATAAAAATTACTTACCTGAGCACAGTCCTTACACAAAAAACATTTTCCCAAACATTACCTCCCTTAATCCTCCACTTCCCCTTGAAGTTACGTACTTTATTTTCTCCATGTTGAATATGAGCAACTAGAGCTCAAAGCTGTTAACCTGCCCAAGATGACAAACTTAGAAAGGGGCAGAGCAAGGGCTTAGACCTGAAATCCTAATTCTAGTTCCTGTGCTTGAGAAGAATTTATCCAGTGCCTCCCAGGGGCCAAATCAGACCAGACCCTGGCTCCCTAGAGTTACACAGAGGAAAAGAAAAGGTCCATGGGCTATAGTAGCTCACCTTCAGTGAGTGTAAACATCTCAAGAGATGTGGCCTCCAAAAGAATTCATGAAAGAGGCATATCAGGATTCCTTACACCTAAAGTTTTTAGAAGACAGCTTTTCCGTAACTCAATAAATATCTCAATATTAATTACCACCATCAAGTCAGGGTGAATTGTATACCTGGGACACTACAGATAGGGAAACCAAAGTTTAGCTGGCAAGCGTGGAGGGACCTGCTTTATCAAACTGGTCTGCTGTCCCACGGGTTCAGTCATTCTCCCCACGAATGGTCCCCAATCTTTGAAGACTTGTATCTCAATACTTACATGAATGTTTAAAATTAAGAAATTAAATTAGGAAATAAAAGTGTTCACAATTAAAAGATCTCTTTAAAGGAAATCTGTACACAGCATTGTTTTCCTGAGACCACCCACTTGTTGGGAAATTCTTAGAGGGTCTGTTCCATCTCTTGTAGTCTGGATTCCTGAATGGCTGTGTGTGGGTTGGGGTGGTCACCATGACAATGAGCTCTTCATAAAATGCTAGCTTAACTTATCATTGGAACATCAGCAGAGAGAAAGGAGCAGTCTCTCGGTGCCACCAGTGGGTCTTTCTTACCACCCTTTAGTTCTTAATATCCAACCTAATTCTGTCTGCAACTCCAGTTGCCTTAGTCTTTAGGAAACTGTAACTCTCTATAAGAACATGTTTAACATCTTAATTGTTTTGTTCTGGAAAGCAAACTTCACTAAAGTACAATAAGCAGAACACTTAAAGTCTACTTGTAAACTTTGAAAATGAAGGAGGTAAAAATCTTAGAAAAAAGCTAATTATCAGGTGAGCAAATATCAGAAATCTGTTCTTTCCTAAACTCTGAATCCCTTTACTGCCTTCCAATTTGTTCAATTAAATGGCAGTTTGTTTACTGCCTTCCAATTTGTTCACACATTCACATGCACTGATAGACCGCCCTGTTTCTTGGTATATGGTGACACTGGGCTTTACAAACACATGAGGTTTGTAGATTGTCACTAACCCTCTGTAGCCGGTGAGTGTTTCTGACAAAGTTGAGGTTGTTGGCAACACTCCCTTTATTTTTCTGGGGTATTTGTATTATGGGCATTATTGGTAGCTCTACTGAGGGAACCTGTTGTTTGAAAATGACTGTACCTGTCACTCTTTTTTTTTTTTTAAAAGATTTATTTATTTATGCATACAAGCACTGGGGTACAGGCCAGAGGTGTGGGGGGGGGGTGAGAGGATTCACCACAGAGAGCGGGGA
>JAGFMF010011830.1:4300622-4321065 GCA_019455555.1 Galemys pyrenaicus | reverse complement strand
CCCTCCCTGGCCGGCAGCAGGGATCGAACTCGTGCTGCAGTGGCTGCGGTTTGCTTCATAGTGTGATGCTTAACCCACTGCGCCACCAGGGGAGGCCCCTGTCACTCTTTTTGATTGCTGTGTTTTAAGAATATATTTGGAGTTGTTTTCAAGTTCTTGCTAGTAAAAGTAACAGCATTTGCTAAGCAATTATTATGTACCAGAGATGTTTTAAGCACTTTACAGATGCTTACTTCAATGCCACTCCTATAGAAAAGGTTTAATTTGACTTTCTTATTTACCCACTAACCAATGTGGTAGAGTTCCAGCTGCATTTTTCCTAGTCTTTATTCATGACTCGAATATAAACCATAAATTGCTATGTACTTTTAATCTGATTATGATTTCCTTTAAATTTTTTGAGCACTAGCATCACTTTGATAGAAGAACCTTGTGAGACCTCCCACTGCCATCCTCCCTCAGAGACTCCTGTGAACTTCAGTTAATTCAAAGGATGATAATCTCTTAAGTAAACTGGTAGTTTTCAAGTTCCTGGTTTCAAGTTCTAGTGAGCCTTGTGGTGATCATATGATTACTAGGGCTAACAAGGGAGAAGAAAAATTCAGATCCTTAATGGAAAACTCCAGGTTGATCATACGGAGAGGAAACATCTAAGACATTCCACTGAATTATTTAAATGTCATTTTGTACTGCAGCAAAAAAAAATTCTCAAGAAGTGATTAGTTAGGCAAACCACAAAACCAGGAGACTATACTTAGAAAATGTACCTGACAAAAGGCCTTATATCCAGATTATAGAAAAAGCACCTACAAATTAATAAAACATGAAAAATGAGCAAAAGGCTGAACATACTCTTCACAAAATAAGGTATCTGAATACAAACAAGCCCGTCAGGGAGTGGTAAAGGCAGAGACATTGCTGGGCCTTCTGGAACCACAGGCGAGGCAGGATTCCCACCCATGGAGTGATTCCAGTGTAAAAGGCAGACAATAAATAAAATGTGGGGATTACGGGAACAGTTTGAGCCCTCCTGTTTTGCTGGTGGGAGTGCTGTGATAGGATCACTCAGGAAACTTTCTTTTGATATTAAATACAGACTTTCCCTATGACCCAGCACTTCTACTTGTAAGTATTTGCCCCCGCCCGCCCTCCCCCCCCCCCAAAACCTCAAGACCTCAGACTATTAAAAAAAAAAGTTTGTAACAGTCTTGTTATATAAAAGCTACAAACTGCAAACAGTGCAAATGTCCATCAAAATAGAAATGGATAAGTTGAGATCATCGAATCAATAACTTTGAATCTCATAGGCCCAAAAAAGTACATATTGTTGGATTCCGTTTACATGGATTTTCAGAGGCCAAACTTATCTATTGCACAACTTATCAGATTAGTGTCTTCTTAGGGGTGGGGTAGGCTATCTTGATGAAACAGTGTTACACAATATAGTCAACTGCCAAAAAATCACTCAACTGAATCTGAATTTTATTGTTGTTTCTAATTGTTTCCATTTAAAAATGTTAATTTGTCCTTGGGGCCAAGATCATGGAGCCCGTTGTAAATTATCTGATTTATAGCCTAAATTTAAAACTTACTTAGATTCATCTTTATTATATCATCTATAAGCCTAATCAGTGACTTATTTCCTATTAGTCTCAGAATCACTGAATCTTATGTTTCATTCAGAGTAAGGTTAGGATGCCTTTTTTTGATGGATGAAATACAGCTTGGGAGATGTTTCTGTATAATTTTTGTTGCTGTTGTGGAACCATTAGAACTAGTCCCCATCCATGAGATTCCGTGTCCTATGATTACTTTCAAGACCACAGTGTTGTTATAAATTATTTGACTGAAATTTTCCCTTTCTTGAAGGTGTACAAGGGAGAAGAAGCCACATTCCAAATCTCAGGCCTCCAGACCAACACAGACTACAGGTTCCGCGTGTGTGCGTGCCGGCGCTGCCTGGACACCTCTCAGGAGCTAAGCGGGGCTTTCAGTCCCTCTGCAGCTTTTGTATTACAACGAAGTGAGGTCATGCTTTCTGGGGACATGGGGAGCTTAGATGATCCCAAAATGAAGAACATGATGCCTACTGACGAACAGTTTGCAGCCCTCATTGTGGTTGGCTTTGCAACTTTGTCCATTTTATTTGCCTTTATATTGCAGTACTTCTTAATGAAGTAAACAAACCCAACAAAACTAGAGGTATGAATTTAATGCTACACATTTTAATACACACATTTATTCAGATACTCCCTCTTTTTAAGTCCTTTTGTTCTTTGATTTATATACTTCTCTTGTTTTACAGATTTAGCTAGGAAAAAAATATCAGTGTTTTGGTGCACCTTTTTGAAATGCAAAACTAGGAAGAGATTAAACTGGATTTAAAAAAAAGAAAAAAAGAAAGGAAGAACAAGAAGAAAAGCAAACAAACCAGATACCAAATGCTAGCTTTCTTACATTTTCTTGAAATTTTCCAGATTTGCCTTTATTCTGTTTTCACTGATGTCTTTTGCAAACCTTTGGTTTTGTTTTTTTTTTCCATGTTACAGTTTAGTAATTTATATTCACCAGTCACTTACTATGTCTGATCATCCGTGTCTGTGAACGTGAATCACAGTGTGTAGTGACAGGGCTAGGATTTCGGTATTTTCAGAATATTACCACACAATAACAGCCGCCACAGCAACAACATACAGAAGATGGTTCACTCAGATCAAGCTGCCGTAAACAACCATTTGTCACTCAGTTATTTAACTGTGTTTAGTTCATCTAAATCAAAAAATGTGTACTTTAATCTAAAATGTTTTAATAGCCTCTACTTCTTATGATTTTAACACTATGAGCTACCTGTCTCTAAGAAATCAAGTAACCAAAATGCACCTATAAATTACGGAGCATTGTAGATTTTTTTACCACGTGGATTCATAGCAGTAACTTTAAGAGGGCATTGTGCAATAGTTAGTTGTTTCCTTGTTCAGCTATTTAAAAGCTGCTTTAACTTGTTTGTTTGTCTTTGTATATAACTACTTCTAATCACTAGATTTATTATATTCTGTTATGATTGACCAGAATTATATGAGAAGAACTGGTGACAGTTTAGTGCCTCTGCCCATTGTCCATGATTTACACTAATTGTGAGCAATCTTCTTACACGTTAGCTCATCATTTTTGAAAGATTGGTCTTTAAGCCGTTCTTGAGGTATTGATGAAGTGATTGAATTTGAATACCTTAATTCAGTGTATATAATACTAATCTAACAGCAAATGAAAACTGGTAAACCCAAAAGAGAGTCATCTAAATTTGTAGTTCCTTATTTCTGTGGGGTTGACCTGGCCATGTGTGGAGAGGAAATGGTATTTGGTGGTAAGCACAGGGTGTTTGGGGGTCAAGAAGCCTAGATTCTCTCCCTGGATCTGTCACTAACTTGCTGCGTGACCTGAACACGTCACTTTACCTCTCTGTGCCTCAGTTTTCCCATGCATTAAAAATAAAATAAAATAAAATGGGGATTCTATTGTTTGTAAGTGCTTTGAGATCCTTGATCAACAGGTGCTATTGGAGTGCAAAGTGTTACTCTTGCATGTTTATTTTGAGTCATGAGATAATCAATTTTAACCCAAAGTCATTGGATTATTTATATGAAGTCCATATGAAGTACCTCAGGGACATTTAAGAGTTGGAGGTGCAAATATATTCCAAAAGGGTGCAACAGACACAGTGTATCCCCCTGCTTCTGTTTTTGTATATTTTTGCTACTTGGTTTTTCTTGATCATAGCTATTTTGTGCCTATGTTGTCTAAGATTCAGTATCCTGTTCTAGCTTATAATATTCCCATACCAAAGTCATGGGGAAACCAACATTATTTTGTTTTTGGTTTATTTATACTATATTCTGCATACAGTACTTTAAATGCCAATTACAGTGCAATCTTTATTTATTGTAAAATTTTTTAAATGTACTTATGTACTAATTTTCCCTTGTAGCATGTTAATTTTTTGTGCTTTATACTTTTGTAATTTTAGGTCAGTCTTGTTACTTGGCAATATCTGTAGTATTATCAATCTTCTGACATTTTCTTGTGTTTTCAGAGATAAGAGCATCTAGTGCATTAAATGCCAAAAAAGTATCCATTATCAGTGATTAAAACGTTTACATGTACCCAAAAAAACCATAATCATCTCTTAAAAGAAACTGCTAAGATCAGTGAATTATTCTGTGTGCCTATATTAATGTAGTAACTACTAGAGAGTTCTGTATTTTATTATTGACTACAATAATTAGTTTAATTAGCCTTGCAAATGGGTGGCATCAAGGTAAATATATTTTTGCCAAAGTTCTGACCTTCCAAAACTCATTCCTCTATTTAAATGTATATTATGACCCTCTATAACATTGCATCTGCATTTTCTGAAACCGTTTCATGCAAATGTTTTGGGGAGAAAAGGCATTTTTTTTAGCAATGAAAATTCAGTGGAATACAAGAACCCTGTTGGGGGGGCGGGAGGTATGGGTGTCTCTTTTGAAACACTTCAAAACTGCTGCTATAAAGAAATTCTCTGAATTGGCTGAAATTTTTTAAATGAAATAACACTTTAGGCCAAAATTGCTATAAATATTCGATCTTTTGAGGTTTCATAGTAGATTTTTAACCACCAGAAAGCTGAAATGTGTGAAACACCAGCTGACGGCACTTTATTTTATTGCTCTCCATTATTTGGTATTCGTTATAATCCCTTCAGTCAAAAAAATATTACTCTGTCTGGCACTGTTTCTATCACAGATATGTATATGTGATATTGATATATAACTATATATATTGCCATTACACATGAACAATAAAATAAAGTGTTATATTAACTTTATCTCTTTGCCCTTTGCATTATCTAAGAATGAGTGAGTGGCTTTCTGATGCTCTGTATGTCAAACTCATCCCTGGGACAAGAAATTCCAGTCATGTGAAGCAAACTGCTCTTTGTCCTCAAAGAAATTTTTTTTTAAGAAAAAAAAAAACTTTTTAAAAAAGTTTTTTTCATATTATCTGCCTTGTTCTTATCAACTTGAAATGTTGGCATTTTCTAACCTTGTTTTGTTGGCTACAGTAATTCAGTATTCCTGTCAAAATTGAAAAGTGCCCTAATTGAATGTGTTTGAATGTTATCCTTGCACAATTCTTTAAATTGAAAAACAAAATGTTTTACCTCACTGTTGGACATACATTCCAAGCTTTTCAACTTTAGGAGAAAAAATAATCATATGTTTTCCTGTATTGTAAATTTTAGACTATTTCATATACATTGTATTAAAACTGCCATATCAATTTTAATGTATAGATTTTGCAAATACTATGCTATATGTAATACCTAACTGTATCTGTAGTGTATATGTAATATATTTATGCCCAATAAATGTTTTAATTCTTTCTGACTTAAGTAGGGTTTTTCTATCATAAATACCAATTGCTTTTGTTGTTGTTGTTGTTACTTTTTTAAAACTTAAACTGCATCCCAGAAGTTGCAAATTCAGTGGCCATTAGAGGCCAGGCTGGTTGCAGCGTGTGTGATGCTTACTGTGCCTTCGGCAAAGGCTCCTCCTGCCAGTCATGGTCCTGGAGGGTTGCCAGCCACAATCTTATGACATTGTTTCCAAAGAAGCTAAAATCCAGGTTTCCTTATGTGGACCGACTAAAATGTGATTGTGGGCCATATAGGGCCATGAACTGCTGCTTTAAATCTTTATCAGAGTCTGTGTGGGTGATGTACCCCTCACCTAGCGGTTTTTCTGTTTGCCAGAATTCTGGAGCCCATGTCTTTCTGTTACAGGTTAGCTTTCCGTTACCTGTTAACATAAGTGCTTCCTTTCCATAATGAACTTACATAGTTCTGACCCCTCCTCTTTGGGGCTCAAGCAACAACAGCAACAACAGCAATAATACAAGTGTTACTGTAGCCCTGGTCTCAGCATTATGTTTAGATTGTTATGCCAGGCATCCTCTATCCTTTTTTACCTTTGATGTGAAGGAAGAAACTAATTTTAACTCATCATTCTTATATAAAAAATAATAGCTATTCTTATGGATAAAAATGACAAGTTGAACACATCAAACATTGCCTGCTCCTGACATTCCACTGAAAATATAGGAAAGGACTTTTTTGTGTAAGCTACAAACTTCTTCAACACTGTGAAGAACAGGAGTTATTAGCCACCAGTATTTTGGAAACCTGAAGAGAAAAGTGGAACTCAATTTTACCAGGGAGAGAAATAAGTACCAACAAGATTTCAGGATTTTGAAAGAAAAAGGTATTCTCACCTCCTTGTGGTCCAGGTGCAAAGGTTCGTGAAGACCTTTTTAGAAATTGAGGTCTCATAAATCTGCTTCTCATGCACTCTCAGAAAACTTCTAGCAGTTATGTCCCCCATGTAAATGAATAAACCAAGAAAGAAGTGTCCATGGAATTCTGCTTCCAGTGTTTTACATCAGATCAGAATTTAACTCTGTCCATTGACCCCAGAAGGGTTTCTGCAACTTTCACTTTTTCTTTCCCTACCTTCAAATCACCGTGTGAATACATACACACACACACACACACACACAAATTGCCTAAACAGAGACTGCAAAATGAGCCTCTTAAGCAAAACTTCAGGATATCTTATTTTAAGATAATTAAAACTAACAACTCTGAGTAAAGATGCCCTTTATTCATGGCAGTGACTTTAAAAAGCTCCTACTTCCACTTTGACCATCAATACCACAGTAGCTGGAAGGAGGGGATGTTTGCTTGGGGCTTCAAGTCGCATTGAACTCTGCAGCATACAGCATATTGTCTTGTACCAATAGAATCTGAAGGAGGTGTGTTGAACTCAGTACACTAGTTTAGTAAGAAAAGTTCACAAAGTAGTGATGTGCTCCATAAGACCTCACCTGCTCCAAACCAGTCTTCTGCTGTGAGTTATTTGTGCAGAATATTATTTTTTAATTGAAGTAGTTGCCATTTAAAATGGGGAAATCTCAAAGTGCTAGAATTGCAGATACTACCATAATTTGAGAGACCTAGCAACTCTGGATCATTGGCTGGAATAGTGGCTATCAACAGAGGTAAGTAGTAGCTGTCCTTGTTGTTTGGAACATTTGCGCCACAGTTCACATTTCCCACCAAATTCCTAGCATGGAAATGGATGATGTTGTCTCTTCTAATAGAAGAATATCTTGTGCTCATCTCCCATCAAAAATGAGGAAATGGAGAAGAGATTGGCAAGAGGTAAAGGAGCCAAGACTTCCAAGAATGATGAAACAAAGACCTGCATTAATTCACCTGCATTAAAAAAGACATTAAAAGCAACAAAAACATTGGTAAGAAAAAATTTCCAGAACTGTATAGACATCAAAATCATGAAGCAATGTGAATCTCACTATGAACAATCATTGTTTATGGGTCTTTTTTGGTATTCTAACTCCATCTACTCATCCACTCCACAACTCCACAAGCAGCCTTGAAAACTGGAAGCCCTGTAACCATCAGAGGAAGCATATCTAATTGAGAGGACTTCAAAATATCTCCATTTAGAGCATTGTCAATGTTTAATCTGTCTCACAGCTCCCTGGAAAAGCCCCAAAATGTTGTCATGTCTGAGTTTTCACTCAGACCCACTTTATGAAAAAATTTACTGAAAAATAATCGGTACAGTTTTTGACCCTACAGCTACTTGAGGTTGCACTACCAGTTGGGATAAGCAAGAACCTAGCAATAAGCTTTAGGATCAGGAGAATGTCTACAGGGGGCTTTTAAAAGACTGACAACATGCTTCAGCTTATGAAATCCACATTTAAAACACACAGCTAACGTTATTCTCAATGGTAAAAACAAAACTCCAAAAGGATCTGGTAAAAGACAAAGATGTCCACTTTACTACAGAGTATGGAAGATCTTAGCTAGAGCAATTAAGCAACAGGAAGATTTAAAGGACTCCAAAAAGAGAAAGAAGCAGTTTTTGCAGATAATACAATACACATGAAAAAAAAAAACCAAAGACTCCACTAAGAAACTACTGAAACAGTTCAGCAAAGTGACAGGTTGCAGTTTCAGCACACAAGTATCAACTGCCTTTCTGTATGCAAACAATAAGCTAGAAGAAGAAATCAAGAAAACAATTCCACTTAAAATTGCATCAAAAGACTGAAATACAGGTAATTTTAACAAAGTAAAGGACCTACACACAGAAAGCGATAAGATATCAAAAGAAATAGAAAAAACAAATGGAAATAGATTCCCAGTCATGGATTGTAAGAATTAACATCCCTAAAATGCCCATTTATCCAAAGTAATCTACAAATCCAATGCAATTCCCATCAAAGTTTCAATGGTATTTTTGAAAGAGAAATATCATAAACATTTCTGATACTTATATGGGACATCCTAAGACCCTGAATAACCAAAGGTATCCTGACCCAAAAAAAGGCGGGGAGATGATGTACCACACCCCCAGATTTCAAACATACAGAAGAAATGAACAAACACTCAACGACGTAGGGTACAGAAATGTCTCTGGATTTATCTCCAACAGCAAGAGAAAGAACACAGAGTATAAACAATTGGAGCAAAAAAAAAGTTCTGCACAGTGAAAAACTTTAAAACAAAAAGACACCCTTTTGAATGGGTGCACACCATACATCCAACAAAGGCCCAATATCAAAGATCTTTTAAGATCTCACACAACAAAAATAACCCAATCCAAAAAAGGACAGAAGAGCACTTCTCCAAAAACATACAAATGGCTGACAGGCACATGAGAAAATGCTAATTACCACTTAATATTCAGGGAAATGCAAATGAAAACCACAATGAGATGTAACTTCACACTTTTGAGGAGGAAAAGAAACCCTTTTAAAATGTTGGTAGGAATGAAGACTGGTCCAGCTCCTATGGAAAAACACTATGGTGTTTTCTCAGAATATTAACATGAGATCTACCATATGACCCAGCAATTCCACTCCTAGGTATCAACGTGGAGAATACAAAAATGCTATTTCAAAGGTAAATATGCACTCCTATTTAACGCAGCATTATTTACAATAGCCAATCTGTGGAACAACCTAAGTGCCCAACTACAGATGAGTAGATTAGGAAGATGGGGCATATATACACAGTGGAATATTACTCAACTTGAAAAAAATAAACTTGCCATTTTTGACAACATTCATGGTACAGGAGGGGATTATGCTAAGTCAAATAAGTCAGGAGAATAATACCAGATGGTGTCACAAGTGGAATATGGAAAAACTAAGAAAGGGGCAGATAAAACCAAACTAATAACAAGTCTTTGAAATCTGTAGAACTGAGATTATTAGTAGCAAAAGGGGAGGAATGAGAACAAAATGGGGAGGGAGCACAAGGACTATGGTGGTGGACAGTGGGTGCCTGGATGACAGGTGGGGTATGGTAACATCTGAAGGGAGAGATCTTCTAAATCACAAAACAACATTGTAAACAGTGTTACCACAATTGAAAAAAAAAAAAGAGGCTGTGATATATTCCTCCAGGTCTAGGAAACTACGTGTGCAGAGCTTTGTTCATGCTCAGACTGATCTCTCATCTCTAGCAGATTTTGACAAGCCTGGAGTGAAGACTATCTGAATTGTGTACTCCCGTGTATAAAAGTTATGCTCCAATTTACAGAGACTCTTGACAAAGACTAGAAGACATAGTTCAAGGTATTTAAGGAAATCTGTGAGCAATTATGAACTGACGCTTAAACAGAACAGATTCTAGTGGCCAAATACAAAGAACACTAGAAGTATAAAATCCAAATTTCCTAACTTGAAAAAATGTTCATTACCACGTATAGTCAGGGAAATGCAAATCAAAACCACAGTGAGATACCACCTGACACCTGTGAGGGTGGCCCACATCAAAACAACTAAAACCATACTGGAGAAATCAAATTCCTTCCCTTTTCTGAGCTAAAAGACAAAGAATGCTTTTTCCCATCCTAAAAACAGATAGATTTTTTTTTCTACAAAACAAGTTACAGGATAAACAAAATTTCTTGCATTTAGAACTAGTAAATGCTTATGACTTTCTACCATAGCAGTGTTTCCCAAAGCGGAAAGGACTACAAAATAACTTGGTGGCAAATGATCTAATGGCTGTTAAGTTAGTTGTCTTTGTAATTGGTACTAGGAAAAATGCAACTGGCATCAGAGAAAAACATAAGATTAAAGTGGACATTTAAGTTTGCAAAAAAATTGTAGCAAGTAGATACTAATACAAGTGCCCCTCAGCTGTTGCAGCCCTGAGGCTGACAGGCCAATGACTAGAGCCTGAGGACTGCACAGGGCCATGCTGCTGGGGATACAAATGGACTATGTAACACAACACAATGTATGTTAGCATCTGCAAAATCACTCTTTTCTGTTTTAGGGAAAGAATCAGGAGTGGGACTAAGTTCAGAATCCTTACAGAACTATAAATTGGGTCAACTGGAAAGTTTGTAAAACCAGTTACTACCAGCCTTGATAACCTGCTTACACCTTCCTGTCTTACTGTGATACTATGTTCAGTAATTATGATTACTCTCATGAATTAGAATTGGCTTTTCTAGAGTTAAGATGCTTTTGCCCAACCCTTAGGCTCTGTCATTGTAATGTTATCTTATAGATCCTGAGTTTAGATAAAGCAGATTCTGGTTTCTCATCAGGCCTGGGGGAAGGAAGGGAGGTACAATGCCCTAGGTTGTTTTGTCTACTGCTCCTTCCTCTAGGCAATGAGTTAGGGACACCCCTTCCCCCAATACAAGAAGTTGCTATATTCCAAGAACTCTGGCATATACTTAACTGCCTTTTTCTAAAAGTGAATCCCTACTCTTAGCATTAAGACTTAAGGTTTTTTGTTCTAATGGCTGCAACTGTAGGATATAAAGCTTGAAAATTCTGAGCAGCTGGTTTTGTTGGTGTAGAGAAAGTCAGTGTTCTGTAAGGAAAAAACAATGAAGCTGGCAGGAAAAGCAGAAAGGGACAAAGATAGAGGAGCCGTAAGTATTTATTAAATTAAAGCCATAATGAAGGCCCAGTTTATTCTGTGCTTATGTCCCCCCCAATCTTTTCTGTTAAAATTGTTACAGGGTAATTTTAATATAAAATGGGGTTTTTTATTGGGTTTTTTATTTGCGCGCTTAGAAGATTTAAAAAGTTATAATTTTAGGTATATGTGGTAAAAGTTATTAACATGTTTTATTTTATGAAAGAAGGGGAATAAAATAGTAATAATATTAAAGGAAAAAGAAAGGGATATAAATTTATAAATAATTTACTAGATTTAAGTAATGGCGCCTTGAGGGCTGGCTCCAAGTCGAATGAGATGGCTCCGAAGGAAGGGGTCTGGCTCCTCAGTAAGAGAGAGAGCCCTCAAGGCTCACCTTTGGTTTTATAGCCAGCCTGGCTGCTTAACTTCACTCTCAGGTCCCAGTAATTTACTTTTTGATAATTATTTTATTGGATTTGTGGTTTTGGAACACTGATGGTTTGGAGTGGGGGTTGGAGTTTACACACCCATAATTTATTTAGGACTACCTTTCCCCCTAACAAAACTAGCTGGAGTTCAGTTTCTGTACCAGCAGGTTTTCAACCAGGACAGAAAACACTGAAAACTTATTTTGTAAGCGAAGGCGCCTTATTTAAACTAAGATATACAATGTGCAAAATGAACAACCTAAAAGATTTTTGGTCTGGGAATTCATTCGCTTTTTTTTTTTTCTTTGTGTGTATTGGGGGTAGGGGTTGTGCTTTGTTTCCTACTTTTTAAGCAGTATGCACTAAACTTAGGAAAACTTCTCTTTAAAGAATCAAAATGGAGGCCTCCCTCATGGGGCAGGGGGTTGAGTGCTGTACTGTGAAGCATCTACAGCACAGCAGCACGAGTTCGACTCCCAGCCAGGGAGGGGACCCACATGGCGCAGCAGACCTCTCCTACCTTGCCCACTGCTCCCCTCAGCAGTGTATTTCAGACCATCTGCCTGTTCTGCTCCCCACTCTGTCTCTGGTCAATCCTCTCACCTCCTTTGATTCTGGCCTGTACCCCAGCTCTTGTACGCATAAATAAATAAATCTTTAAAGAAAAAAAATCAAAATGATGCTGGATTAGAGAACTTACAAGTGAGCCCTTTGAGGTAAGAGTGTAGCCAACCCCTTGAAGCACAGCGTTCTTAAGGAATTTGGCAAAGCATATAAGTGTTGCTCAGGATTCAGACCTGGCTCTAGTTTCCAAGGTTGGCGCTACTCTAACCCTCTGCTGTGCTGCCTGCCAAAAAACCTGTCTGGTATCTTGTGTTGTGGTAGGATTTAACTGATGTGAACAACGAGGGTACCAACATTGTAAATATTGTGCTAAAATAAGGGTTTTAAAAGTACTAAGTAATCACCAGCTGTAGCTTTCAGGTTTGAGTTCATCCCTTCACCGCCATACTCTGAGTCTGAGAAAAGTCTCCAGGTGCACTCATCAAAGAGTCAGCTACTTTGTTAGGGGGAAAGGTAATCCTGAAGGAATTACACAGATAAGTTTATTTTTTGAGAATTTTTAAGTATGGGTTAGGGTTATTAATTTGGTTTTTTGTGTTGATGTTGGGAGAGTTTCAGTTTTAATGGTGTTTTGGAGTGTTATTGTATGTTTTGTGCGTCGGCGGCCTTGTTTTATAAAGTTGTTGTTATTGTAATAGTTTTTATTTTGTATTTGGAAGAAGTTGGTTAGTTAGATTTGGTTGGTTGGTATATATTGTGTTAATAGTTTTTAAATAGTTGTGGATTAAATTTCCATCCTCAGGTCCATTTATATTATTTGGAAGTAGTGTGGTGGGATTTAAGGAATTAAAAACTTGTAGCTTTATGTTAGGATTATTTAATATAGTTGCTTGGTATTTTTTATTTGTTTAGTAGTTAATTAAAGTTTTTTGTTTTAGTAATGTTAAAATTTGATGTATATATAGTAATGGGTTGATTTAATGTAAATTTTTTAGTTTTATGTAGGAGATTATAAGTGGTAGTTATAGTGTGTAAATATGGAGGTTATTTTTAAGTGATATGGTTTAGTTGTTTGGATAAGCAATAGGTTGTATTTTTGGTTTTAATAATTGGATTAGTATTTTTAGGTTAATTTTTTGTTTCCCCCTAACAATTTGATTAACAATGATTGTTCCTTAAAGAGCAAGCTGAAACAAAGAATGTGAACTCTGGGTTTTGTGACTTGGTTTACTTCAATGTAAGGCAACTTGAATTATATAATCTAAAATCTTTATGAGTCTACGAAAACTGGACTCTTCTCATGTAGATGTCCTCTGTCCAATCTTCATTCCCTTGACATAAACAGGGGACAGTGTGCAGTGTCCATCACTTCTGTACAGTCACCACATACGGTTGAGAAAATTAGTACTGTACATGAGAAACTTGGGTTGCAAAAATGGCAGTCAGAAATGTTGCCCAACCAACCCCAAGTACTGCTTCTCTAGTACTGCCCAAGGAATATACCGTGTTTCTACGAAGCTGATTTCATATGATACCACACAGGGGTGGGAAATTTTAAATGGTCTAGAAAAGCTTAAACATGTGAAACCAAGTTCCATATCTAGAGTTGCATACCAGAGCACAAGTGACAGAGTGCAGGGCTAGTGCTCAGCAGGGGACCTGGAGATGGGAGAACTGAATGGCAAAAGGTGCACACCCTTCCTTGACTAGGGGAAGTATAAGTGGAGGAGTTTCAGTGCACCCCACTGGAAGGTCTCTCCCCACACTCCCCTCACCCCTCAGGACACACCTGACCTCATGAACCACGCTGGCAGCACACAGTCTGCAGTCTTGAGACTGGAACCCCAGAGAGAAGGGATAATGGAGGGCCTCTCATGATCCATCTCTTGCCACCAGCACCTTTGCCCGAAAGGAGTTGACAGGAGGTAGCCTATCTCCATTGAAGAGAAGAAAAAACGCACACATACACACAGACAAAAATCTAACAAGAAATTAGAACTAGAAAACTGAAGTCAAAATGGCAGCAGCAATTCTTCATATATCAATAATCACCCATAATGAAAATGTACAGTCACCAATCAAAAGTAACAGACCAATCGATTAGATCAGAAAACAAAACCCAACTTTCTGTTGTGTCCAGAAGAACCATTTGAACTTCAAAAATAAACACCAGCTCAAAGTGAATGTTTAGAAAACAATCTTACATGCACATGGGTCCCAAAACAAGCCAGAGGCAGCCATACTTAGACAAAATAGACTTCCTGCTGAAAAGGTAATCAGTCGTGGACTTTACAATGGTTCTTTTTTTTTTTTTTATTTACTTTTGCATATAAGAACTAGGGTACAGGACAGAGGTGTGAGAGGATTCACCAGAGACAGAGTGGAGAACAGAACAGATGTACTGAAATACAATCCTGAGGGGAGCAGCAGCGAGGAAGGAGAGATCTGCTGCACCATGTGGGTCCCTTCCCTGACCAGGGATCAAACTCACCCTGCAATGGCTGCAGAAGCTCCATAGTGTGGTGCTTAGCCCCTTGTGCCACCAGGGAGGCCCAAACTTTATCATTGTTAACAGACAAATATATCAGGAAAACAACACTCATCAATATATATGCACCAAATTAAAGCACATCAAAATATAAGGCAACTGTTAACATACCTAAAAACAGACATTGGCAGCAACAAAATAGTTGTTGGAGTCTTCAATACCACATTTTCATTAGGCCAGATCATTCACACAAAATCAACAAGGAAACAAAAGCCTTAAAGATGGAATGATAATGGTGTTAACTGATATTTTTAGGGCACTGTATCACCTTCCTCCAGAGGTAAATACACATTTTTCTCAAGTGCATAGAAGATTCTCAAAGATAGACCACATGTTGAGTCACAAAACAAGTGTTGATAAGTTCATGAAATTTAAATCATGTCAAGTATCTTCTCTGATCACAATGGTGTCAAACTAGCAATGAATCCCATGATAAAGTGGGTGAAGACTTCATATAGGGAGACTGATCAATATAGCACTGAATGTCTATTAGGTTAAAGAAGAAATAAAAAGAAACAGTAAATCAGCATAGTAAAGTGACAGGCTATAGCATCAATATACAAAATTGCTTGTGTTCCTATAGACAAACAATGAATTAGAAAAGAATCAAGAAAATGATCCTATTTGTAATTGCATCAGAAAGAAATAGCCAGGAATAAACTTAACAAAATAGATGAAAGACCTGTACAATGAGCAGTATGAGAACTTGTTAAAGAAATAGACTATAGAGGGCCTCCCTGGTGGCGCAGTGGGTTAAGAACGCACTATGAAGCAAACCACAGCCACTGCAGCACAAGTTTGATCCCTGCTCCGGCCAGGGAGGGGACCCACATGGTGCAGCAGACCTCTCCTGCCTCACCCGCTGTGTGTTTCAGCAGTGTGTTTCAGTCTGCCTGTTCTGCTCCCCACTCTGTCTCTGGTGAATATCTCACCTCCCTGGACTCTGGCCTGTACCCCAGCTCTTATATGCATAAATAAATAAAAAAAACCTTTAAAAAAAAAAAAAGAAATAGACTATAGAGACTCCCTGGTAGCAAGGGGTAAAGTCTCAGCACTATCACACTAGCACCACAATGGCCTGAGTTTAATTCCTAGCCAGGGAGCTGGCCCACATATGACCCAGCAAACCTCTCCTACTTCGCACACTGCTCCCCTCAGTAGTGTACTTCAGTAGATCTGCCTGCTCCCTATTCTATCTCTGGTGAATCTTCTCACCAGCTGCACCTTTGGCCTGCACCCCAGTTCTTCTATGCATAAATAAATAAATCTTAAAAAAGAAAGATGAAAATGGACTATAACACAAAGAAATGAAAAGATATTCCCTGCCCATGAATTGGAAGAATTGCCATTATTAAAATAGCCACCCTACCTAAAGCAATATATAGATTCAATATAATCACACAAAATACAAAACTCAAAATAAATGAAAGACTTGGATGTAAGACTTGAAATCATAAAATGCCTAGAAGAAAACATAAGCAAACCACTCTGAGACACTGGTTTTAGTGATGTCTTTGGGGCCAGAATTCCAACGGCAAGACAAAAGAAAAATAAATCGGTTTGTATCAAAGCTTCTGTGGTAAAAGAAATTATCATTAAAACAAAAAGACATCCTACTGAATGGGAAAAAAATATCCATTAAGCCCTTCTGGCAAGGGCTTAACATTCAAGATCTACAAAAATTGACACAAGTCAACACGAGAAGAAATAATCAAAAAATGGGCAGAAGAGTTAGAAATACTCATCATCACTTATCAGGGAAATGCAAATCAAAACTACAACAGGATACCACTTCACACCTGCAAGATTCCCCATATTAAAACAGCAGAAATAAGCTGAATGAGGATGAGGAGAAAAAGGGACCCTCATATACTGTTGGTTGGAGTGTAGACTAGTCCAGTCCTTGTGAAAAACATGGAAGTTTCTCAAAACATTAAAAGCACATCTATCTCCTGTCCTCAATCCAATCCGATGTATCTTCCCAAAGAATGTATAAACATTAATTCAAAGGGATATTAGTACTCCTGTGTTCATTGCAGCACTTTACAATAGCCAATTTATGGAAATTATCTACATGCCCAACAACAGGTGAAGGAATAAGTTATGGTGTGTTTACACAATGGAGTGCCACTCAGCTGTATTAAAAAAAAAAGATATATTGCATTTTGTGACAACATGGATGAAACTGGAGGGTATTATGCTAAGTGAAATAAGTCAGAAGGCATAAGATTATTGGGTGAGTTCACTCATATAAAAACCAAAATAGGAACAGACCTGAACTGACCTTTGAAATCTGACTTCAGAGCTCAGGTTACCAGAAAGGGAATGAGAGGGATGGAAGCCTGGGGGTGGGGAAGACTTAAAGACTGATGTAAGAATAATGCCGCTTTGGTTGTGTGCATGGTGTAATAACATACATTTGTAGAGATGTGAGCCTATAACCATAAAACATGTACAGTATCATAAATCAACATTACCTTAATAAGCATAATTTTAAAAAGTTGGTATATTTTATGTTATCTCAACTATGTGTCAATTTAGAAATGAGAAAAGTCAACGAGGCCATTTTTATTGAACTGGAGCTAAGCTATGTGGTACAGCAGACCTCTCCCTTGCAGTATGAATGAGACTGAATAAATGAGATTCACATGTTCTCTGAGATCCCTTCTCAGTCCCGTTCCCTATGGCCCTCTGGAAGTAATTATCCAAAATTTGTCTACACAAGGGAGGTTTATTTGAATCCTGGTATATTCTAAGTGGAACCATCAGCCTTTTCTCAAGGTTACTTTCATCCTGTGAAAGTAAACTGTAAAGTTTCTCACAGTCATTGCTATTCAACCCCAGTCAAGAGACATCTGCTCCTTGAAGATTTCAATGGATTGGTGGTTGCCAGAGGTTATCAGAGTTACAACTTTACAGTTATAAAACAAATAAATCTAGAGATGAAATGTACACAAATAATGTTTGGTGTGCAAAGATACTGAGGAATATCTTCTTAGCTACTGTGGGAGCCAAGAAAATAAAGTCAATTCGCACCTACGACTTAAAAAGAATCATGACAGAGAATGATAACTAATCATTAACTTTGAGAAGAGTTGACTTTTAATGAATTCAAGTCTTTCTCAAGGAAATCCACTCACCCCTCACCACCGCCTATACCCAGTACATTCCTTAGTCATAGCCTGGTCATAGTCTCCAATTTTTCTACTTTGTTGTACTAATTTTAATTCATAAAATGCTTTTTCTCATTATTCCTTGTGCTTATCATGTGAGTTCTGTGAAATACTAAATCTGCTATTGTCACCATGGACAAATGAGAGACGTGAGACATTCAGAGACAGAGCTAATTCTAGAAGCCAGTGCTTTTACAAAACTCACAGGCTCAAGATGAGCTCTCCTTGCCCTAAAGAGCACAAGAATTTCCTTTAGGTTTGCCTATTACTTCTTGAAGTCACAAGAAATGCAAAGTCTGCACAGTAATGAATGCAATGTTGGAAGAGATGAACAGACACTACAACTTGTCTAGTAAATGTTTTTGGCCTTTAAAAATCAAATACACATTGAGCATACTCAATAACAAGGATGCAACCCGCAATCTCATGGGGACAGGTGCATCAGTGCACCGTGCCTCCTTTGAGGCAGGAAAACCTCAGAATCAGGAAATCTCTTTCCTCTCTCCTTCTCCCCCCGCCTTTTCCTTCTCTCCTCCATGTTCTTTTTATCCTTCTCCTCCTTCTCTCCTGACTGCTCCCCTCCTTCCTCTTCCTTCTTTCTCCTCCTCCTACTTCTCCTCTTCCTTCTCTTCCCCCTCTTCCTAGTCCCCCACCCACCTCCTCCTTTATCTCCTTTTCTACTTCTTAACCTTCAAAATTTGGGGGCCTCCCTGGTGGTGCAAGGGTTAAAGTCTCAGTGCTATCAAGCTATCACCAGCCACAATAGCATGAGTTCAATCCCCAACCAGGGAGCTCACCCATATGGTACAGCAGACTTCTCCTGTCTCTCTGCCTCTCCCCTCAGCAGTGTATTTCAGTCATTCTGCCTATTCTGTCTCTGATGAATCCTCTCATCACCTCATATGCACACCTCTGGCCTACACCCCAGTTCTTGTATGAATAAATAAATCTTTTAAAAAAAAAACCTTCATAATTTGGCCTATACTTGACTTAACTTGCCTTAACTTTGTTCCTGACTCCATATGGTTTAAAAATCCAGTGTTCAATATCACTTCATCTTGGTTTCTAGTGTATCCATTGAAAATCTCAATATAATTGGCCTATGTCCTCTGCCTATGGATCAACTATTCTCAGATCAAGTGATTTTCCCGCGTTTAATGACTTATGACTAGAAAGAATACATTTTGCATATTGA
Organism: Galemys pyrenaicus; assembly: GCA_019455555.1. NCBI lineage: Eukaryota > Metazoa > Chordata > Mammalia > Eulipotyphla > Talpidae > Galemys > Galemys pyrenaicus. The sequence goes on along the minus strand of JAGFMF010011830.1, from coordinate 4,302,140 downwards.
GAATTTTGCAACTATCTTCTAAAAAATGTATTAAGTATTGCTGTTTTTTCATTGAGGTAAAATTCACAAAAGATAAAAATAATTATTTTAAAGTATAAAATTCAATGGTAATTGATACTTTCATGGGATTGTGCTATTGGATGGGACAATTTTATTTTATTGTTTGTCAAGTCTTTTATAACCATGTAACATGCAGACATTCCAATTCTTGAACTGCAAAGCAATTTTCTTTCTTTCTTAAAGATTAAGTAATCGATACATTCTCAAAATACAAGTAACAACATATCAACCAACCTGACTATTACTGGCTTATTATGCAGGGATTCTTGCTGTGGTGATTGTTTCAAACAGTAGGAATAATTTAGTTTTTAGAAGAAAAAATAAGAAATGAAACAAACACTTCTTCATTCCTGGGAAGAGAATTTCCTGACAGAAAAATATAATACAAGGTCCCTTATTATTCTGAGAGTGACGACTCACGATGACACTCCCCTCCAGCCTTTTTCCTGAAAAAGCTCTAAGTGAGCTGCTGTGTTCACTTTGCTCTGTGCCATGCCCCACATGTGGTGCCCACTTATAGGTTGCATGGTGTCTACACTGGTGATTGAGGAGAATGGGGTCAAGCAAGGAAGTCACAAATGTGATGCTGTCATGGCTCTTGGTCTCTTCCAGGAAAACTTACACAAGACACCAAGACTGCATGTCTTCAACACATGTGGGAAGTCACCTAATTAAGAAAAAGTGAGCTTTTGGGGAGCTACTGTATTCCGCTCATGCTACAAAGGTGACCTTAGAGCACAAAAGGTCTTGTGAGCATCGGGTCTGGATTTGTACATACCTACATCCACAGGCTCCAGCACTGAGCAGTTGTATTATTTGAGGCAAATGATTTAATCTCTCTAAGTCCCAACTTTCGCCTCAATATTTTTCTGGGTCTCACACACCACCCCTAAGACCAACTTCATACCATGTTAGACAGGGACTCTCATACACTACAACTACTTGAGTTGCAACTACTTTAGAAAACACTTTGGCAGTAACTTTAAAAGGTAAATATATAGCTCCCATACAATATGAGGAATTCTAAGTGAGTGTTCAAAGTGGCTCCTCTGGTAGTAACACCAAGAAGGAAACAACCCAAATACCATAGCACACAAATGCGTAAATAATTGCAGTATATCCGGACAATGGAACACCAACAAAAGTAGAGTGTGGGCCACACATGTAGAGGCTGACCTAGCTCTGAGCATGAGAAGAGCAAAAGAAACTGAAGTGGATTTTTCTTGCTGGCGTTTTGATGGTCATGCCTATTCCTGGCCCAGCAGGCAAAGCAGTTATGGTTTGGAGTATCTTTCAAAAACTTTCAACATCTAGGACCTTTTAGATTTGCTGCTCCAACAATAATCTAAGGACTGGGCGTATTTTTTTTAAAGATTTATTTATTTATGCATACAAGCACTGGGGTACAGGCCAGAGGTGTGGGGGGGTGAGAGGATTCACCACAGAGAGCTGGGAGCA
>JAGFMF010011830.1:4263696-4290445 GCA_019455555.1 Galemys pyrenaicus | reverse complement strand
TCTTTGTTCTTTCTTTATTGTACCCTAGTTGTATTAAAGTTCCTTTCCATTAAAGGTTTTATGTGTTTGTCTTAATGCGGCGGATGGCAGAACCCATTCGGAGAGGGCAGGCTTGGGGGTTCTGGGGTGCTCCTCTCCCTGCCCTGTAACAGAACTACAGGACTATTGCAGCCAAAGGAGACATGTGTCACCCTCATGTGTCACCTTTCTCTGCCCAGTATTTCTGGGGAACCACCACCAGTAGATGAAGTTGACCCTGGATCTCCTAGGAGTCTGAGCCATCTCTAAAGTGTTATCTCCTTGAATTTATTCTGTTTTGAAGGAAATGAACAAGTTTCTACATCCTAAGTGTTTTTACACATGGAATACACGTACTCGTAACTTGATTGCTAGGAGCTGGTATTCTCATTCCCACTTATCCTGTGCTAGGAGGCTGGGTCCACCAACCACCAACTGAATTATTTGTTCCTAAATCTGTGTATGCCAAATTGTGTTCCTACTATAACTCCTTCATGAAAAATCACATTTCTGAGAAAAAAATGATTGCAAAAAAAATCAGTTTTTTAAAATTACACTAAATTCTTTGGAAAGATTCAGTAAAAAAAGTCACTAAAAAACATTCAATTAAATGTAGAAGACATATTGTTAAATTGGGGTAGGGGTGAAACGCTTAAACCACTGAAAAAATCTGCATTCAGATATCTCCGCACGTTTTCAGTTCTCACTTTAGTTTAAAGAAACTCAAACTGGAATTTGTAGACTGTAAACAACCTAATAAATGGCAATGATAAAAAGCGTAATGTGCATTGGGATCTTCTGTGTGCCAGTTGCTGTCCCTTTACATACGTTATGTCACTGGATCCTGCCAACAACCACAAAAAAGAAGATCTCTTTATGATCCCCACTGTACTGTCAAATACACTGACGCCCAAAGGGGCTAATGCTAAAGGTCGTGCAGTTGTTACAGGGCAACCCTAATATAAAATGGGTTCCCCACACTGGGTTCTCCACCCGCGCGCTCAGAAGACTTTTAAAGTCCCAACTCCAGGTACACGTGGCAAAAGTTATTAACACGTTTTATTTTATGAAAGAAAAGGAATAAAATAGTAATAATGCCAAGAGAAAAAGAAAGGGATACAAATCCACAAATACTTTACCAGATCTAAGCAATGGTGCGTTGAGAGCTGGCTCTGAGTCAAATGAGATGGCTCCGAAGGAAGGGGTCTGGCTCCTCAGTAAGAGAGAGAGCGTGCCCAAGGCTCACCTCTGGTTTTATAGCCAGCCTGGCTGCTTAACTCCACCCTCAGGTCCCAGTAATCCACTCTTCGATAATCACCTTATCGGATTTGTGGTTCTGGAACACTGATGGTCTGGAGTGGGGGTTGGAGTCCACACACCCATAACCCATTTAGGACCACCTTCCCCCCTAACACAGTGTCACGTGACGGGGAGAGGGTGAAGCCAGTAAATTCTGGAACTGTTTGGTTCCAAAACATACGCACACTCTACTTCACACGTTTGGTTCCTAGAAGATAAAATTGGAAAGAATGCAGTTGTTCAATAAAGATTCTGAAGTAGGTACAGGCCTGGACAGTGAGCACGTGGACGAGAGGTATCACCAAGATCTTGACCTTCCCTTCTTCCACCTTCTACTGACTGAGCCTGAGATTGGTCTTTCATCCCAAACAGAGGTACAAATGACTCCCAGGAGAGGATCCAAGGGCTTATTCCCAAGTATATCTGCTGCATTTTGAAAAACCTGACACGATTTGTGAACAGCCTGGGGGATGCAGTAATCAAAGTTTGCTAATTTGCAGCTGCTTTTACCAGTCTTTCTGCTGCCTGTAAATGATTAAGTTGCTGTCAGACCTCTACCTTGCTGGGGGCAGAGGCAGACAGAGAGGTCGGGAGACTGCTTCTAAGCTGCCGAGCACCTAGGAGCAGGGGACATACAAAGGGGCAATTTCATGCTTTTTTCCAAGTGAACAAATAATAATAGTGGCCATTTCGTGAACAAATACTACTCTTTACACAGAGTTGAGAGAGAGTGGGATCGCTTCTGGGCCTTTTGGCTAAGATCAAGTGGAGAGAGAGTGGGAGGGTTGATAGTGAGGTGAGGAGGGTGGATGTGAAGGTGGAAGGGACAGGGGTGGATAAGTAGGGGGGAGGTTAAAGAACAGGGATAGGGGTGGGTAGGGAGGAGGTTAAAGAACTTGCCTGAAACTGCCCAATTCCAGCAGCAGGACTGAATGCAAGCCTGGTGTTGCCTGGTTATCTCTCACCACCTCTCTGAAATATACTTCTGTGGAAATAAGTTCCCAGTCAGAAGCTGCACAGGCAGAGTGTTAGGGGGAAAGGTAGTCCTGAAGGGATTACACAGATAGGTTTGTGGACTCCAACCCCCACTCCAGACCACTGGTATTCCAGAACCACAAATCTGGTAAGATGATTATTGAAGAGTGGATCACTGGGACCTGAGGGTGGAGTTAAGCAGCCAGGCTGGGTATAAAACTGGAGATGTGAACCTTGGGGGTCTCTCTTCATTCAGAGCCAGCTCTCAGTGTGCTGTTGGGTTCCAGTTCAGAGAAACTGGTAGGACATTTACAGATGTGTATCCCTCTCTTCTCCTTGTATATTCATTATTTTATGTCTCCTTTTTTTAAAATAAAACCCTTTATTAACCTTTGTCACGTGTGCCTGCATTTGGTGTTTATTACAAGCGCCTTTAGAGTGCGCAGGTGAGAACCCAGTCAGGCAAACCCATTTTATTTCAGGGTTGCCCTGTAAGCAGAGGACAGAGGACGGGGCCTTGAGGAAGAAGCTGCTCAGTGAAGTCAAATAATCTGAGGTTGCAGAGGCAGCGAGCAGAGGAAAGACTTGGAATAGGGCCAGAGAGAAGCCAGTCTCATAAGAGAAGTAACTCCATTTGCTGTGTGCCATTATTACAAAGATGATAATAAGCGCTCTTTGGAATGCTGTAAACAATGCGTATATGGCAAAAGAAATATTTCCAAAAACCATAGAAATACTCTCAATAGTTTTGCATGCTGCATTTTTTGCTCTGTGAACATGTGTTTTTTCTTTTTCCTTTGTGAGAGTAATTTTTTTCATTTACTAGTATTAGGTAAATACTTCTGACATTATTAAATTCGACAGTGTCATTGTATTCCACAGGGTGGTTTAGAATAGGGAAGTGAAAGCACCAGATCTTGACTGGTCTGGAGTCAAACTCCAGTTCTGCCATCTCCTGACCTTGTGACCTCTTTACTCAGCCACCCCTTTACTCCACAGGGACATCAGAACAATCTTCTGAGTGTGGGTCTGTTAAATGTTGCATACCTAGCTTCTTTTAAGTTAAACAAGAGCAGTATCCTTGATCACCCTGGGGCAACAGGTATACATCAGGAGGTATGGAGGTGGGGGGGATGTGGCATAGAGGGAGGGGGCTGGGCAGTTGACTCATGTACTTTTCATCCCAAAGACTGATCAGTGGAATACCCTGTCAATAAGATTGGATCCACAGGTGGGGTAGGATTATGATTTACCTGATTAGCATACTCACCCACCCTAAAGCCTTAACATATTTTCAGTTTGACCCACTCTTTTTTCTTTGTTCTCCAACAATAAAAAGACCAGGATCTTGCTCTTCAGGAGCACCCTGCTTTGTACAGCTTGTTCCATAACTCTTGTTTCTTTATCAATGAGGTGTTATCAATGTGGTGTGCAACTTGTGGGTGTATTAGAAAGATTATACAGGAAATTAAATTAAATTTCCTTACCATAGTGCTGCACACATAACTATTATCATTTATATATAATTTATTTAACCAATCCTTATTCTTCAACATTTGGGTTTTTCAGATTTTCATCATTGTAAATAAACTACAAAGAACACCATTAGAGATAAATCTTGGTGTTCCTCCATTATTATATGTTCATGTAAAATTACTGCATCAAAGGCTAACCGAATTTTATAGACATCTGTTACACACTGTAAAATATTCTTTATGAGTTGTATCTTGACTTTTAATTAATTTGATGACCACTTGAAGGATGCTGACTATAAAATCAAGAACTGATGGGTTATGTGTCAGGAAGCAAGAAACAGCCAGGATTTGTGGATTTATCTCAAAATGGGAGACCTACTAAGTCTTGGGCAGGCAGCTCTGCTGGGCTCTCTCTGGATCTTAGAGTCAGCCCCAGATCTGCACAGAGGTGAGCTTGAGTGAACATGAATGACCCTGGCTCGTGCTGAAATGGAGACATGGTGGGAGAGGTCAAAAGGTATCATCGAGAAGGGTCTTAGATGCATAAAAACAAATCCAGTGGTTGACTTTTTAAAAATACTTTGGTGTGTCACTAATTATTGCCAAGTACAGTACACATTTTAAAATACTACTTCCAAATTGTAATTAACAACATTATGCATGATTTTTTGGCATGAACATTGAATTTAGAGCCTGTCACAGTCTGACCTTTTATTCTGAGATTATATCCTTTGTATCTTTTGAGGAGGGAGGATTAAGTTTCTTTTTTAAGTTGAAATGATGTGGATAATGGGTAGCAAAGTACTTTAAATCCCCTTAATTGACAAATAAAAGTTGCCCACACGTATTGATCCTCCAATTTTAACTAACTTTTACTGACCCCTGGAACTCATATATCTAGAGACCAACATCTACATGACACATAAATAAATTTTTAAACTTTCATTGGTCCAACCAATGCTTATTGAGTCATTGCTGATTGCAAGAAGCACAGGAATCCTTCCCGCAGCTCTAAAAGCTGTGGTCTTTGGATCACATATTGGGTTATACCAATAAGGTTACAACTCCATAGGCTCTGAGAGCAACAGTATGGAAGGAGGGACAGAGTGGTAGAAAAGAGCACTGTTCCTTTACAGAACCTGTGACTCTTCTATTAGAAGACTTTCATTCTTATAGGAATGAAAGACTTTCATTCTTATAGGGGAACCTTGGAGAAATAAAATTCACTACAACAAACTCTCCTTCATAGTTGCCAAGTATATATTTCAGAAATCAAAAGGACAAAACAGAATGAAATCTAGATCACCAGTTGAGGCAAAATATCCCAGACACCAAGATAAGTGGAAGAAATTAGCTAGATTTTAAAAAGACATTTATTAAGCAGTTGTTTGGTTAAGGACACAGGAAGGAAAACCAAAGCCTAATTGCATAAGATAGGTACATGAGAGTTACAGCAAATTCTTTAACATTCCTAAAACAACTTTAAAACAAAAGACCAATCACAAACCAAAATATCATCATTTACATTTATAACACAGTGTACTAACACCAATCAACCAAGTAGTAAATTCTATTCACAACTAGAATACAGGTATCAGTGAAGTGGAGCCTATGCTGTTTGGATGTATTTATTTGGATGAGGAAGTGTTCTCACCTTTATTGCTAAAAGCAAAATAATCATAATATAATAATAATAATAAATAAATGTTTTGTTTTGGTGTCGGAGAGATGTTTGAATCTGAGATGTCAAAATCAATGAACACCTTTCAAACTGTTCTTCCAAAATAACTTCTGTGGGCTTGCGGAATAGGGCAAGAGTTCTTCTAAATAGAGTATTTATAAGCATATTGGGAGAACTTTCTGAGCATTTACATGAGGCATGCTTTTTGAGGAGTTTAATGCCTTTCCAGTATTGAGGACAGATAGTAGTCACTTGAGCGAAGGGATTATACCATGTCACAGCATAAAACATTAATTGGAATTTCAGTAAATTTCCAGGCAGTTGGGAGGGTTGTAGACATAGCAGTTTTTTTCAAAATAAGGCTGATGAGAATTCTCTATCGAAGTAGTTAATCTCCCGCACCCTTCTTGAGTTTTCATTCAAAAGGAAAAGGATAAAAACCAGCCTCATCTAACTTTCTACTCACCTACATTGAACATAGACTGTGGCTGAGAGTGAACAGTGAATTCATTTGATGGTGAATAAATACGTGACAAGAGCTTGGAACAGCTCGTATTTGCCACCAGCACAATGCTTTCTGTTGATTTGACTAGCAGTTCATTCTCTGGGATAAAAAAGAAAATTATCAATTCATTGAATTAACATCAGTCTCTAATCACCTAGTTAAGTGACATTACATGAAGCTAATTAACACTATAATTTACATCACATAGAAATAATAGAATCATTAGATAATGAGTTATGAATGACAGCTTTCTTTCTAAATGACATTATTTACATTAGATACAGTGTTTCTGAAAGCAGAAAGCTCTATTCTAATTCTCTTAGACACTGTAACAAGAAATTATGGTATATTTAAGCACACAGGTCACATGTTACACATACACACTGCATTTAAAACATAAGTGAGTGTCTTCAGGCACCAGTCTTGCAAAAAGTCTCACAGTTTGTATTTTTCCAATGTTAAATTCAAGTATGTGGATGAATGAAAACAGCCAAAAACTATAGCTAAAACTGTCAATATAGAACTAATAATTGCACATTGAAGTGATTTCAGGTTCTGAATAAGAGCTAAGAAAAGCAGGAATTTCAAATCAAATCCCATTACAACCTTCATTGCAGTAAAGAGTTGACTAACAAATGGTTTTCCAGGTCTGGTCAGTCACTGAAAGTGTTTCTAAATCTCATTGGCACAAAACTTCCAATTTTAAAAACTTGTGCTAATGAATATTTTCTTTAAAGCAATTATTTAAAAGTTCTTACACATGTAACAGTCACTTCTTATAATAAAAGTGATACAACTCTTGATTTGGTGAAACAATGTACAGTGAAGTGACAGAAACCTCATTGCTGGATGATCAGGAAAGTGGAAACAGTGAGATTAAATGAAAGCTCAGGAAAGTAGAAACAGTGAGATTAAATGAAAGCTGTTCCTTTACAAGCCTTACATGAGTGAAGAATGCTGTGAGTAATTACAGCGAACAGATGCATTAACTACATCTAGATGTCTGATGACTTTGTGTAGGAACAGCCCACTGTGAATTTATTTTTGAGCCCCAAAGATAAAACAACACGGGACATGAACAGCTCAGGGGAGACCCCAGAGGTGGGGGTACAATTTGATCCAGTGTCAACTGGAGATATTTACTACATAACTTAATGCTTGTTAGTTAACCTACTGTAATATAACCACATAAGTGTTGATGAGCTCATTAATACACTCCTTGGTTTATTAATCTAAAGAGTTTAGAATATATCAACCACATATTAAATGTTTGTGAAATGGACTTTTAAAAGCAATTTTCCTCAATATAATCTCCTCTTTTCCCTGAGTCTTAAACAGTTTATGAAGTAGAAGCATCCAAAGATGTTGCAAACAATAAAAAAGGCAATGATATAAGAAGACAAATGAAAGATCAATCCTTTTTTCTAAAGATGTTCCCAGATTGACACCAGAGAAATACAATGATGGTCCCTGCTATGGAAACTATAACCGTGTAAGTGAATTAGCCCAATATTACAAACCTGAACCCACAAGAAAGGAGGTTCTTGTAAAAGGGAAACAACTAAAAGTTAGTTTTGTTTTTCTCCAAAACAATCAACTGTGTGATAGAATTCAACCAATTTTGCTTGTTTTTTTTCAAGTAGGATGTATTTGCAGAATAAAACACTGAAAGTTTCAGGAAGCTGTATCACCTCTTTGGCATTACTGGGTCATATTTAGGACAACAGTGATGAATGACCTAATTATTATCCCATGAACTTGAGTGGATTGGTGTATTTAAAAAAAAGTATTGATTCATTCCCAAGATTTAACTGACTATAAATTTTCTGATGTTCTGTATTTAGATTAAATTGATAGTTCAATTTTAGTGTCAGAAAGGATTTCAGAAACACTTCTGTGTAGAAGTCATTCTAATTATGCTTATGTTCACATTTTTCTGAAATAGTCAATCAATTATCTTGGCACAATAATCTTTACTTTTGGTGGGAGGATAGTTATGGTAGTAATTTCCCTAATTGGGTCAATCAGGTTCATATTTGAACAAAAAACTTCAGGTGGAAATTGTTTATACAACCTAGTATTACACAAGACTGTGAAGAAATAAATCACTTCTGGGGGTAATATATTTAATATGCAAAGAGTTGACTATACAAACAGCAATGCCAATATAAGTGAAAACTTTAGATTTATAAACAAAATGTACACTACTAGATGTACTATCTAATAATTCATAATTATGACTAAGAGGGAGACTGGAAATCAATCCGAGTAAACACATCCATCAGATAGGCAGTAGGAACTAAACAACAAAACTAATTTGGAAACAGAAAATGGCATAGGTACTCTGAAATAAATGACTATAAGATTTTTTAAAATTTGAAACAGTAGTAAACAATAATATTTAAGGATACTGAATTTTTCATCATTTGAAAAATTTCTAGGTTAATTAAGTTCTATGTTAAGTAATAACAGTGTTATGAGTTATTCCTTTATTCATAAATCAAAGCCTTGTGATTGTCTTAAATATCTATGTTAAGCCAAATAAAGTACTTGGTGATTCTCTATAACTTTAATAGTTCAATTTCCTGAATATTAATACAAATAATTTAACTTAATTTAAAAATTCATCTTAAATTTTACATCCATTTTCTTCCAAGCATTAAGAATGGGGCATGTAAATGTGATTAATTTCAGGGGATGAATATTTACTTTTAAACATTTTTATAAAATTAACAATTATTTTACATATGTTCTAGAGCTTCACTGTCCAATACTAATGACATTTGACTGTTAAATACTTGAAAAGTGAGTATGGCAACTTGAAGAACTGAATTTTTTACTTTAATTAATTTCAAAATTTAGGAATTAAAGTAGTTTTAGTTATTGTAAACATTTTAAGTGTGCTTGGACAACTTAGGTTTATGAATCTACTTTTCCATCTGAAAGCTTTATGAAACTTAAATTATTATTGTTGAAAACTTAATATCCAAATTAAGGTTGGCTGTATATGTAAAAGATACATCAGATTCAAAAACATTGTAAGAAAATAATGTAAAGTTCTCATTAATATTTTTATAATGATTGCTTAAGTAATTTGCATTACATTTTTCTTAGGCAGCATTGATCTGGGGCCTATGAAAATTGCTAGTTTTTAAAAGACATGCTTTAATTTTTTATTTTAATGTCATTTTTTAATCAAAAATTTTCTATCATTATGAAGTAAATTGGATGTAGAATTTACCAAGTACCTAGTGCTCTAACTGCCCTCTCTTCATCTCCTCCTTTCTTGGACTTGCAAAGTCCTTACTAGCACCAACAGCAGAATGCAAAATCATAGGCAATGAATATGCAGAAATAGTGTATGAGAGCACTGATGAGTGTGCAATCAAATCAAACTGCTCACACACAACAAATTCTGTCCCATTCTTTCCCTCCAATTGTTTCCAGATCTATGTATCCCTAATTCCAAAATTAACCTTCAACTTTCCCTCAAGTTCTGCTGTGCTATGGCTTCTGGTTTAGAATAATAAGCAATGACTTTGCTCAGCGATGTGCTTGGTCATGTGTTAATACTAGATTCTGTCCAGGCCCGGGAACTTTCATTCTTCAGAGTGGAGAGCTTCCTTTGGGAGAAGGATTCAAATCCCATAAGTTTGAATACTGCTACCCGGTATTTTTTGGACATGATGTTATACAGAATGGGGTTGATGGCAGCACTGAGGTAGAAGAGGACAAAGGACACCAGGTTGCAGTATTGGCTGATCTGAGCAATCTCCAGGGAGCCAGGTTCGAAGGATTTGGAAAATAGATACCGTCCTACATGGAAGGGCAGCCAGCAGAGGATGAAAGCAAACACCACTACAGCTGCAAGAACAATGGGAGAGAGGATGTCAGTTCTAGAAATGGCATAACAAATCACATTCTCTTTTGAAGACATAGTTTTGTTTTGATTATGTAGGGTATGGCACTGACTTCAGAGAATTCTTATATTCTATTCTTGCATATTCTTACATTTTTTAAAACCAAGATTGTCTGTATCAATAGTTAAACAATTTTTACTGAACTTCCCAGTCATTTCTATTTATAACTATTTGAGTGATTTTGTGGTTAGGAGGATATATTGACTCAGCTGACTAGACAATTTATCAGAATGGTCCAACGTCTTATATATATGAGAAACAACTAAACATAAATGAGAGAAAGTGGTTATACTCAACTATATATTGAATCAGAATTCTGTGAGGCATGGATTCCTAGGACATAATATAAATTCACTAAATTAAAATTTGTAGGAAGAAAACCAGAATACTGCTTTTTTTTTCCTTTTCTTGTTAATGTTTCTTTTTAATCTTTCTTTTTAATGAGGCCCGAGGGCAGGACTGAGAACTACTGAGGTGGATGGTACTTTGCTACCTACAATAGACATAAGTTATAAAAGGTCATAAAACCAACTAGCTTTAATTATCATCCATCAAAGTCTTCATTGCGCCCATATAAGTAATTTTTTTAAGACCTTGGAATTCTTGGGTTAAATTTTTAAAAATCAGAAGTCAAAGGCTGAAGAACAGAAAATAAATCTTGACCACTTCATGGTTTCCCTCACAAAACAAAATTAGCATTTGACAAAAGAATTTAGACATCAGTGAGGAAAATTAACTGTTTAAAAATAGCATTGAAGGAAATGATTAAACTTATTTTTAAAATTAAGCTGCACAGTAACAACTGACTACCACAGTCGCAATGTGAATAGTAGAGTCCCCTGGAGGACACAAGCAGGTTTACAATCTGTTAGTCATGTGAAAGTCACTGGCCTAGAAAATGGACGTTTCTGGCATTGTTTGAATAAACACTTTAGTATACAGGATTCCAAGAATTATAAAATTACAAACACAAAATTATCCTGGAATGGTTTCTAAGAAGCATTAAATATGCAAATTAGACAAACTGTTTACCAAATGTCCCGATGGGAAAAAAAACAAGGTATAAACTGTGATTTTTCAAAGCAAATGGAATTAATATTTGACTTGATTGAGAACACATTTTGAATTACTTCACTTTTGCCAATTACATAGTTTAAGAAGCTGAATTCATTCAAAAAATACTCAGTGCACTCTATTCCTGACACTGCATCCAGGTTTCTCTGAGGAGCTCTTTTGGGGGAGGGATACTAAGTCCTGCTAGATAGTAAGTCTCACCAAGTCCACCTATAGCAGCTTATTCCAGCTTATCCTGCCCTACCAAGTGGTGTCCTGCCCTGCCCTGCCCTGTCTTGCCCTGCCCCACTATACCCTACCCAACCTTACCCTGCCCTGCCCTGCCCTGCCCTGTCCTATCTTATCCTATGCTATCAGGAGAGACAGGTAACCATGAAAATAGAAACTCAAGCACTTATTTGTACTGGCTTCTTTACAAAGCTGTACAAACAGTGGAGTAAGGAGAATTGATGAAATTATCTGGAAAATTGCTGGCCCAAGTTGAAAAGCAAACCACAATATTGAAAGGAATCATCTCTCAAATAATTATCCACGTGCACGTCTTTGCTTAAATTTACCATTGAATTCTTTCCAGATCCAATGCCTGTTTTCCTTAATGCAATTTAGATATGCCCAGACGGAGGCGGGCAACTTAACTTCACCTTTAACACTTGACTACATAAAGGAGACTTTTATGAAATATATCAGTTTTGAAAAGTGTCTGGGTCTCTATAAAGCTCATTTTAGGCAAATAAAGGATGGGGAATCTTCCCACGAAAGAGAAAATGGAGCGATCAGAAGAGACTCGGAGAGACCAAAAGATTAGGATAGGGACTAAATGGAGCAAGGGCATGTGGAAGGGTAGGAGCGAGGGATGAAGGGAAGGAGGGAGAAAGCTAGCTAGCAAAAAGTTTTAAAAAAAAATACAGCAAAATAACAGGGAAACGACAGAGACACCAAGAGACCAAAAAGAGAGCTTAAGATTAAAAAAGGAAAGAATAACTGAGAGACACACAAAGAAGCAGAGACTTGGAAAAACAGGACAAGAGGTGCAGAGGTGTAGAAATCCAGGGAGAAGGGGAGGGGCACCGGGAGAGAGACCGAAAGCGCGCCGAAGCCCACCTAGCATTTTCACCGTTTGCTTGTGATTCTGGTCCCGGAGCGACGTGCCCGCAGCCGCCTCGCCATGCCGCCTCCTCCACAGCTTCCTGCTGATGAGGCTGTAGAGCACAGTGAGGCAGAACACAGGCAGGAAGAAGAAAACGCTGGACACCCAGACCATCACAGTGAGCAGTCCCGAGCGCACCGCGAACTCCGTGGCGCGGCACTCGTTGGTGTCCCGAGGGTCCGTGCCGTTCTCGTGCTCCACCCCGACCAGCACGAAAATGGGTCCCGCGCTGCAAAAGGCCACTGCCCAGATGACCAGGATGACCAGCTTCACCCGGCCCTTGGTGACCACTACCTTGGCCCGTAGCGGGAAGCAGATGGCAAAGTAGCGCTCGACGCTCAGCGCGGTGATGGTGAGCACCGTGGCGTAGGTGCAGCTCTCGCTGACAAACTGGAAGAGTTTGCAGAGCAGGTCGCCGAAGTTCCAGGGCCGGTACTGCCAGAGGCGGACGAGGTCTAGGGGCATGCAGAGGAAGATGAGTAGGTCGGAGAAGGCCATGCTGGATAGGTAGAGGTTGGTGGTGGTGCGCAGTTCGCGGAAGCGCGACACCACCAACATCGTGAGCAGGTTGCCGGCGATGCCCACCACGAAGAGCGCCACGCAGGTGGCGGTGACGCCGGCCAGCAGCGGTGCGGGGAAGAGCGGCAGCGGCTCCTCGGAGAGAGAGTCGTTGTCTGGGGGAGCGTCCCAACCCAGATTCGGCAGTGTAAGGTTGGGTCCCGGCCCTTCACTCGTCGTCGCATTCCACATGTTGCCGGCTCCGCTTAACCGACTCCGGGATGTGACTGCACTGGAAGGTTGATCTAGGCTGCTCGGGGAGAAGGTCCTTTTTGGCGCGAGAGAAGAAGAGGACGCGGGCGCGGGGAGGATGCTAGGAGAGGAAAGAAGGAAGCGAGGGGCAGAAACTGAGGGTGAAGGTGAGACTGAGAGCCTGGGGTGGGCGGGGGAAAGGAAGGAGAGGAGAGGGAAGACTGCAGACACACACTGTTGGTGAGGACAGAGAGTGACCCATGGCTCTTTTTAGCACCTCCCCTTCCCCCTACCCTTTCTCTCTAAGTCCCTTCGTAACCCAGCCGACCCCGCCCCACCTCCCGCCCCCACAACTACCAGTGGCCGGCAGCCCCCACCTATCCTACGTTGTCCTGGCGTTCATCTCCGAAGCAGTTTCCGAAGCGTCTTGGAGTGTTGGGTCTATGCAGACTAGTGCTGCAAAGCGGGACAGCTAGGATATCTCTCCTCGCTCCATTAGGAGGTGACTTGCGTGGCCCAGAAGGGCAGGTCACGCTGGGGAAGGTGGCAGGCGTGGAGGGGGCAGCAGGAAGAACGCCTTCAGCTGCGTGATCCTGACTGTTTCCTCCACAAGGGTTAGGGCTAACTGTACACTTTAGACACATGTGACCACTTGTCCATGGTCACACAGTGAGTTGGCGGCTCAGGGTCTTAGCTTGTATCTCCCAATTAATTTGTACTTCTGAGCGTGAAGGTTCAAGATGTGTGAATAAACTGTTTTGAATTCCAGCCCTTTTATATCCTTCAACTGGGTGAGGAATGCTCTGTGAAAGATTATTTTTGCCTCATGTAAACCTTGGGGAAGGAAGAGAGGCAAAAGGACATGGGAATAAGTGGGGGAAGGGTTGAGACAGCAAGGGAGGATGAACAGGAGCAAAAGCAGGCGGTCAAGAGTGTGTAGTAACCATTTTTGAGAAACAGGACAGAAGGATTAGTCACTGGAATAGTTATGTTCACTAGAGCAAGGTCACCAACCTTTTTATTTTAAATTGAGAGAATGTTATGATCACTGGAGTGGATATCAAATGTCGGGGGCAGAGTTGGCGTTCAGTAAATAAATGAGGGGCAGCATTGCTATTCTTGTGTGGCTGATGAAGGTCAAGAGCCGCTGTGACCCATAGAAATGGATGGGAAGTCGCCCCTGCGCTGGAGAGGTGGCTCCCCTGCACTGAACCTCTAGGGTCTGCAGCCAGCAGCAAGGAATCCCCTAAGACCTAAGATGAGCAGCTAGCTGTCTGCAAACAGACCAAGCTCCTGCCAGTCAACCCGGTGACAGCGCCGACTCGTCTTCAGCACCTCGGCCAGCTCCCGGCCCCTCCTACAGCTCACACAGCTCTCAGGAGTTTCTGCCTTGCGTCCCTTTTCGCTTTGCCTCCAGCTCGTGGATAAATTCTTAGCATGAAGGACTGATATTCAGCGGCTACCATGAGCGCTTCTATTGGCACCCATCTATTAGGCCCCTGGCCCAAATGAGAATTCATTCATGCGTGCTATGTGTGAGTATGAGAGAGAGAGAAGGGAGGTTACCTCCCCCTCACCCCACCAACCCCACATTTTAGTACATTTGTGCCTGCCTTTGACAAATGGTTTGTTAACATCATTTCTGCTGTCTAAATTGTTAATGCTTAAAGCTCCACAAGACCTAGGTCTAAATGTATGCAAACATGCTTGAAAGATTCCACACACAATGAGACTGCATTAAAAATTTTTTTGATACAGTAGGTGACCTCTGGTATGTTGCAGATGTCAGACCAAATTGACTTAAATTTTTTTTCTTAAGCTAGTTATAAAAAATGACAAGTAAAACAAGCCATCAAGTACCACATGTTGCTAAATCAATTATTTGACATTAACAATGCCCACCTTACAATGTCAGTAGATTTGTATAGATAGACTTTCAGGGGGAAAAAACATACTGGGATAAGTAAAATACTATACAAAACTATTGTCTGAGAATAAGAGCCAATACAATGTTGTGAAATTTATTTTCAGTCTACATAGTGCTAGGAAATGGCAGATAGATGGAAAATCTTTTTAAACCTCTACTGTGGACCTCCCTGGTGGCGCAGCAGGTTGAGCACCACACTGTGAAGCATCCATGGCACAGAAGCAGGAGTGCAGTGCGATCCTGGGCCAGGGAGAGCCCCCACATGGTGCAGCAGACCTCTCCTGTCTTGCCAGTTGCTCTCCTCAGCAGTGTGCTTCGGTGGATCTGCCAGTTCTGCTCCCCACTCTGTCTCTGGTGAATCCTCTCACCTCCCACAACTCTGACCTGTGTCCCAGCTCTTGTATGCATAAATAAATAAATCTTAAAAAAAAACTACTGTGATACAAATTTGGCTTGTTTATTAAAACATAGTCAGCTATTTAACTGCATTCAGTAATTTTCTAAAATCTAGACATATCTGTATTGTGTGATAAAGAAACAAGATACTATTGAAATCGGCCCATTCACAACGTATAAAATTATGTAATAAACATAATACATAATGCTAATTGTAAATAACAACAAAATAAATAAAACCTAGGCAACTCCTATGTTTATAGACTTAAAGTCTAGAGAGAAAACTACAGTTAAACAAGCACTTCCAGTACAGTTTGATAAGTGCATTTATAGAAGCATGTACAGTGAGTTCTTTTGAAAAATGAAGAAACAAAGAACTGCAGAATTTTTAGAGAAGGCTTCTGCAAGGAAGTAGCATCTGAGCAGCATTTTGAAAGTTGAGGTCTGTTAAATGGTGTATAACTTGCTCAATTGTTTAGAAAAGGGGCACAAATACACATTAGAGCCTAGTATGGCCCCCTGTGGATTATGGATTATGAATCCATGGATTTTTTTTATATGTCAATGGGTACTAATCAATTGCAGTTACTTTTTCTTTTTAATACTCAAATTATTCTCTTTTTGGTCAACAGGAGCACCTTCAAATTGACTCTATGTAGCTTTGTGAACATGATACACTTAAACACTGAGAACTTTTCCTGATTTGTGCACAATAAGATACCCCTAACTCATCTTATAAATTTCCTGCTCTAGGGATCTGGGAACAGGCATTTCTCATAAAATTCCTGGTACTCAGTAGTGGGCAAAGCCATTATGAGACCTAAATTTGGGTAGAAGGTGGTAGTTATTGCCCCTGGAGCAAAGATAAGATCTATGTTCCTTAAAAATCATGACATCCTGGGGCTTCCCTGGTGGTACAAGGGGTTAAGCACTGCACTGCACTATAACACACCCCAAGCCACTGCAGCATGAGTTTGATCCCCAACCCAGAGGTGACCCACATGGCATAGCTGACCACTCCTGTCTCCTTGCTGTTCCTCTCAGCAGTGCATTTCAGTCAATCTGCCTGTTCTGCTCTCCACTCTATCTCTGGTGAATCCTTTCTTTCCCTGCATCTCTGGCCTGTATTTCAGCTCTTGTATACATATATAAGTAAATCTTTTTTTTTTAAATCATGACATCTTGATGATATAGTAAATTAATCAAATGCATCCTAAGCAAAGTGCCCAAAATTAACATCATCAATGTGATATTCTGAAGGACACAATGATATGTTTAATATAGTAATCTAGCTATTAATTGCATAACATCAATCTAACCACAAGGAAAAAATCAGACAAACTCAAAATGAGGAATATTCTATTAAAAAAATTCTCCAAAAATAAAACCCAGTTAATGTTAGATAAGAAAGACTGAGAAAATGTTCCAGAATAGAGGATACCAAAGAAACATAACAAGTAAATGTAATTGCTGGTTGCAGACTGGATTCTTTATTAAAGGGAAGAAATTGCTATAAAAGACTTTATTGAGTCAATTGACATACTTAAAATATGAATGATAGATTAAAGTATAGACTCAGTATTATGTGTACTGACATTTATACCTATATGAAAGAATAGTCTTACTTTTATAAATACACATTCCGGATTTGTACAACTATTTGTTGTACAACTATTCCATTCCTCTTATTTTTTTGGTCAGTATTGCTTTGGCTATACAGGATCTTTTTTGTCTCCATAGAAATCGCAATGTATTTTACTCTATTTCATTGAAATCCAAAGGGTCTACTGTGGTAAATTTGCTTTCAGGATCCGGTATGCAGGTCACTCAGGTCTGGGTGGATGATGGGAGCTAGCTTCATGAGTAGGTGTCCAGGTTTGGTTGTGAGATTCACTGATATTTGCCAAGAGCTACGCTGGTAAGGTTGTTTTCAGGACCCTCCCTGAAACCATTATGGTGTTGGCTGGTGTCTGCAGAGGCCTACAATGTCAAGTCTGCTTCCAGGACCTTCCATGGAGCATTCTCAGGTATAGGGGTAGCTTCCATAGTTGGCCTGCTTCCAGATCCCGTGTTAGGGCTGCTGAGCTCTGCTGAGGCTACTACTGGTGGGCTGTTTTCAGGACCCACAGACCTCAGGGAGGTCTGTGCCAGTGTCTGCAGTGATCTACTGTAACTGATCTACTTTCAGATCCTGCCCAGGGGTCACAGACTCACGCTCCTTGTGCCTTTCTGCTCTATCATACTTTGTGACTAACTTCTAATATCAAGGTTGCTTCATGGCCCATGATTACTGCTGGACCTCCAGTCATCCAAATGAGCACTAAGCCAGATGAAGCAGAAGGGGAAGGGAAAATAGCATAATGGCCAAACTTGTCTGGAAGGGACACTGGGAAATATACTTTATAACAGGACACACTATCATTTCTGAGTCCTAGATTTGAGTAAACAATTTGAAATCTTTACCATATTTCCCAGTCAGACTGTAAGTCATTTGAGAATCTCATTCTAGAACCTCTTAACCTCTGGTTTCTTCTCTTTTTTTTTTTAAGATTTGTTTTATTTATTTATGCAAGAGGTGGGGTACAGGTCAGAGGTTTGGGAGGGTGGGGGGAGAGGATTCACCAGAGGCAGAGTGGGGAGCAGAACAGGCAGATAGACTGAAAATACGCTGCTGAGGGCAGCAGCAGAGAGACAGGAGAGGTCTCTTGAGCAGAGTTGGTCAGCTCACTGGCAGGGGCTCGAACTCGAACTCGTGCTGCAGTGGCTGCTGATAGCTTCATAGTGCTGGGCCTTAACCCCTTGCGCCACCAGGGAGGCCCCAACTCTGGTTTCTTTTAGAAGAAAACAGTACTCGTGCCAAAGGGATGGCCAAAAGCATGGCGCTCAAGGACAGAGGAGGCTGAAGAACATGTGGGCACAGGCACAGCAGCGTGGTTAGGTGAGCACTCTCGGGGTTGTGGGAATTCCTCAGCAATACAGAAAGCAGGGGTCACAGTTGAGAAATGGTGGGTGGCGTGTGTTGGTGGGTGGAGGAGGCACAAGTACAAAATAGTCTTCTAGAAAAGTAGGAAGGTAAACACATGAGGGTAGTAACATCTGATTGCCGGGCAGCCATAAGGGCCCACTTGAAGTTAATGAGCATGAATTTAAAATAACACCAGTCAGTATGACTGCTTTTCTTCATGTTCACTACACCGTTGCAGAAATGAGGCGGAGGGAATTTTCAATTTAACCAGAGTTATGATTTCACTGTGAACAGTTGAGAAAATATAACAGGAACAAGGATTGTGGAGGACTTAATTTGAATTACTGATCATTGAATTAAAGCCGAAGGACAAAAGAGAAAACAGAAGATGAGGGTAAGGAACTGAGAAAAGGTAGTTAGATCGATGATTCCTCAGTTAATGGTGTTTCCTACTATGTTTCTTGGAATGAGTCTTTTCCAGTTCATTGTGTTTCATGCTCTTTTGGCTTTTCAAGTGAAGTCCTTTAGTTTTGGGAAATTTTATCAAATTATGTTGTTGTTTACCTCCCCCTTCACTTTATTTTTCTTTTTAGAACTCCTGTTATTTATATTTTGGACTTCCTAAAAGGTTTCCTCCCCCTTCTACTTCCTTTTCCTATTTCAAGACTGCAATATTTCAGACTTTTCTCGAAATACTAATTTTATCTTTGGAATCCACTTTTCAAAACCTTTCCATTGCCCATACCCTGTTTTGTATACCTAAACTCTCTCTCTCTCTCTCACCGGGATTCTTTCTAACTGCTTCACATATACTCAACATTATTTAATTAGAAAAATGTCCCACAAAACAAAAACTATGATCCTTTATTCCATCTATATCAATTTTACTTCTCTTTGTCTCTTCCTTCTCACTACAAAACGTACTATAACTTTAGTTCAGTTTTTAATTTTGCTTCGATTTACAATCCTGGACCAAACTAATTTTTGCTTCAAGTCATCATTCACTTTCACATTGTTAAATTCCTCCTACTCTTCATCTTACCCATTTCTTAGCAGTATCCAACCCTGTGGACCATAGCTTCTTCATGAAACATTCCTCTTGCCTTTTGTGATGCAACACTTCTTTTTTTAAGTTTCCCGCTTATTTGAGTCATCTTCACTCTACTTTTAAAGATTTGTTTCTCTTTCTAACCTTTAAATTTTCGAGTTGCTTAAGATTCAGTCCCCACCTTAGAAATCTCTATCTACATGATACCCTTTCTCACTTATACCCTAGAATTCTTTTATCACCTTTCCACTATGTAAGACTGAACTTGATATTTCTTATGAGCTCTAGAGCAATATAAAAGCTACCATATTTATTTTTAAAACATATTCTACATATATTCTTTTTTAAGATTTTTATTTTAAGATTTTTTATTTATTTTATTAAGATTTTTTATTTAAGAATTTTATTTATTTATTAAAGATGCATACAAGAGCTTGGGTACAGGCCAGAGGCCTGGGGGTCGGGGGGGGGGAGAGGATTCACCAGAGACAGAGTGGGAAGTAGACCATAGGCAGAACAACTAAAGTACACTACTGAGGGGAGCAGCCGTCTAGGCAGGAGAGGTCTGCTGCGCCATGTGGGTGCCCTCCTTGGCCGGGGATCGAACTTGCATTGCAGTGGCTGCAGAAGCCCCACAGTGCAACGCTCAACCCCTTGTGCCACCAGTGAGGCCCCCGTATTTAATTTTATGTCTCTAAGGCAACTTAAAAAAAAATCCAAATTAAACTAGAAATTCAGGTGAGGCATAAAACTACCATGTCCAAGTTAAACTATGATTTACGATGTGGCTCTTACCTCTGTGCAAGACACCAACATCCATGCAACTGTGCAAGCTAAAACCCAAGGTGTTATTTTTTTTCTCTCTTTCCTTTCCCACTACCCATATGTAATTTATCACCCATACTTTCTAACTGGTACCCTATCTACGCTCTGAACCTGATAATCTAGTCTCCAAATTATAGGTGAAGTGATCTTTGCATTAAGCAAATTTGGCCATGTCACTCCTGAGTCACCCAAGACAACCCAAACCATTCGGTGGTCCCCTGCTTTAAGAGAAAAAATTCCAACATTGTAAGATGATTTATAAAAGATGACCTAAAAGGTCACTGGGTTGGCCCTATGTATAACAGTGCACAGCAGCCTAGCATTTAGTTCTGTGGAAGTATCCTTCTTCCTCTTGTTGGTTCAGGGCTCAAGCTCCTTCTTCTTCTTAGAATTCTACTACACTCCCTCTCTCCTCCCTATGGCTGCTAGGTTAAATCCTCAGCGTCACTCTGATCTTACTTTAGTCACTCTTCCTCAAGGAGGATAAGAACCCTGGGAGAAGAAGCTTAATCATATAAAATCATCTGTGAGTTCTATGAATAGCAATCCTTTTGTAATCTATTAATAACTTCATATATATATGCACACACGTATCAAATCAGCCACTCTACCCATTCTTCACTGTCCAGTTCTGTGGTATTTAATACTTTCTATATTGTTGTGAGCATGACCACCATCCATATCCAGAAATTTTTCTTCTTCTTAAATTCAAACTTCATACTCCTTAAATGATAACTCCCCATTCCCCACTTCCCTAAATCCTGACAACATCCATTCTACTTTCAGTTTCTATAAATTTGACTGTTCTGCACTATTTTCTCCTTTGTGACTGGATGAATTATTTCACTCAGTATGGAGCCCTCAAAGTTCATCTATATTGTAACATGTGTCAGAATTTCCTTCCTTTTTAAGGCTGAATAATATTCCACTGTAAGTATATAATACACTTACTTATCTGTTTATCTATCAATGGACAGTAGGTTTACCTCTACATTTGACCACCATCAATAAGCCTGTCATGATGATGAGTGTATAAAGATCTGTTGTGTCCCTGCTTTCAATTCATTTAAGTAAAATGAAATTCCAAAAGTGAAATTTCTGAATCATATGGTAAATTACATTTTTAATTTTTTGAGGATCTGCCATGGGTGGTTTTCCACAGCAGCTGCATTTCTACCAACAGAACACAAGAATTATAATTTCTTCACCTCCATGTGAACACTTATTCCTGTTGTGTTTGTTTTACTATTTTGTAATAGCCACCCTAATGAATGTGGAGTTGTATATTATTTTGATTTTGGTTTGCATTCCCATAATAGTTAGTGATACTGAACATTTTCTCCTGTGCTTGTAAGCCATTTGTATATCTTCTCTGGAGAAAAGTGTATTCAAGTCCTTTGCTCAGTTTTAAAATCAGATTTTTTTTGGTTGTTATTGAGATGGCTCTTTGACAATTAAGATTGTGTATTTTCTTCTCATGCATCATGTAATGATTATGAAAGCTTTTGGAAATGAAAAGTTAGTAAAGAGAAGTGTTACATTTAATGGATATATATGATCATTACATCCAGTTTCACATAAGCAATGCATTTCAAAACTTCGACAGATGGTGCACAGCAACTGTGCTTCACTGATAGAGTTTAAACAAATTCCATTAAACTGAAAGTCTCACTTAGCAGATGCCTTCAACAGTTGCTGTCCTCTCTGAAGCTAATCTCTACAGTAATAATATTAGGCTTTTTGAAGTTGCCGTTTGTCATTCGCAGCGTGTTGGGTTTTATAATTTTCTATAAAATGTCATATTGGTGTTTTGGAGGTAGCTAATGTCAGGAGAATTGAGGGCTAGGGTAGAAAGATAAAGAATACTCTATTTTCAGACAAAAAGCTATAGTGGAGGGTGGGTCATTCATAAACTAGAGATTTACAAACCTGACATAAGTGTATGTGTTTGTATGTAAAAATGAGCATAAAAATGAACAAAACATCTTGAATCTGTTTTGCTGTAGACCACAACATTTATTCATTTCAATGGAAGCTGAATATACCAGTTGAAAGGAGGGAGATGAAATGAGATGCCTCAGTGCAAGCAGTGAGGCAGGAATAAAAGGGTGAATTCTGCTTTCCTCTATCTTTTGTTCAACTCAGACCCTGAATGAAATGGTTGATGCCCACCCACATTAGGGAAATAATCTACTTTATTGAGTTCACCAATTAAAATGCTAATCTCATCTACAAACACCCTCATAGATATATTCAGAAATAATATTGAATCTGGGCACTCGTGTCCCCTCAAGTTGACATATAAAAAAATTAACCATTACACACTCCTTCCTAGAATAATAAAATTACAAGTTGCCATTCTCAGAAGATAGCGTCAAGCAAACCAAATGAAGTGCTGCAGGGAATTCTAGATCAGAGTGGACATACTTTTTCTGCAAAAAATCATCTAGAAAATATTTTGAAGCTGTGCAGGCCATATGTTCTCTGTCACAACTGTCATTATAGCATGAAAGTAAACATCAGCAACAAAAAGTAATAGATAAGGCTGAATTGATGGGCTGGATTTGTTTGCTCACCTCTGATCTAATTAAATAGAGTCATAGAAGGGGACATCAATAATCCCAATCACAGTGAAAGGACACTTGAAGTCAGTTTCTCATACCCTTGATATTTATGAAGTCAATCCTTGAGGTAGTGATGGACTCAGAAATAGACGTGCAACTCAACTCTGGACAGTGAAGCAGAAGAGGGGCAACTGGGGAAAGTTCTGCCACTCCTAATTGGCACTGCTGTTCAGTCAGGCCATTCTGGACCTTGTCTTGACTAACTGACACCTGGAATCACTATATTTACAAACCTGAGAATGAAGCTAACACTGTGGAAGGCAAGATTCTGACATGAAAAGAGCCAAGTCAACACTAAGGCCTTCCCTAACTCTAGACTTCCTATGATGAAAGATGAATTTTCCTATTGTGTAAATATCAGATGTGGAGTTTCCATAAATAGAATTGAAATACACTTACGTCAGGTTTGTAAATCTCAGATTTGTAACCTAATTCAAATATGTTGTTTCCCAATTTTCTTTTAGTTACCTATATGACATTGAATCTCAAGTAGGGGATTTCTGAGTTATTTTATCTTTCCCTGAAAAATCATAAGACTACAATATCATATGAGAAAAAAATGGAACAGTATTACCTATTTATTCATTAATATTTATTCTCTCCCCATAAAGCAAATGCCCTACAAGCAACTGGCCTGCTTTTGGAGCTGATTCCTTTTATGTTTTTCCTCTGAATTCAACATAGCAGATGCTGCTGCCCACTCACTCTGCAGCCCTTTCACTCATTCGTCTTCCCGTAATGAGAACCTTGATTTTGCTGAAGTATCAGGAGACTGCCCATTTTAGAAAGAGCTGGAATTTTTTGCAGTCCTAGGGAAGAAAATCTTCATCTAAGATAATCATAGAAATTCCATTTTCATCACCAATGAATGAAAAAGGAATGTCTGTAATTCTGAACAGTGAGTACCAAAGAGATTTTCTCAGTTGAAAAAGGTATGCAATTGCAACTTCTTTCTTTTTT
The DNA here is from genome assembly GCA_019455555.1 of Galemys pyrenaicus. NCBI lineage: Eukaryota > Metazoa > Chordata > Mammalia > Eulipotyphla > Talpidae > Galemys > Galemys pyrenaicus. Next base: position 4,266,856 of record JAGFMF010011830.1, on the reverse strand, counting down.
TTTTTTTTGTCTTTTTTTAAGATTTAGTTATGTATACAAGAACTGGAATACAGACCAGAGATGTGGGGGTGAGAGGATTCACCAGACACAGAGCCGGGAACAGAACAAGCAGATCACCCTGCTGAGGGGAGCAGCAGGGCAAAAGGAGAGGTTTGCTGTGCCATGTGGGTAACCTCCCTGCCAGGGATTGAACACATGCCCGGGTTTGAACTCAGGCCAGAACAGGATAGCACTGAGACTTAACCCTCTAGGCCACCAAGGAAGCCCAACATATTAAAATTCATTGCAAACACTCCCTGGTGGTCTAGGGGTTAAGTCTCAGTGCTATGCTGTTCTGGCCTGAGTTCAATTCCAGCCCAGGAAGCTAACACACATATGGCAACAGACCTATCCTGTCTCGCTCACAGATCAGCAGTGTTTTTCAATAGATGCTCCCCACTCTGTCTCTGGTGAACCCTCTCATTCCCTGCACCTCTGACCTATACCCCAGTTCTTTTATGCATTAAAAAAAAATATTTTTTTGACAAATCAGAGGTACTTTGTGGGGCCGGGGAGAAGGACTGGGATGAGGGCAGAAAGAACACAAGGGACTGAGGTGATGGTGCACTGGTGAAATGGTGGTGGGAATTCCATGGGGACTACAACTGATGTCAAATATATATAAAGAAAAAAAATAAAAAATTTCAAAATCTTTTTTTAAAAAAATGATAATGTTTATATCCATCTAGTGGTAAATTATGGAAAATTAAAGAGCATATAGTATTTTCTTTTATTTATTTGATTTAATTTTTTAGTAAAATATTCTGCAGAATGAAATGAAAATAATTGCGTATTTTTAAAGTTAGAGAGAATGTTTTATTATTACCATGATGATATGAATGGACCATTTCTTGTCTGTATTTTTAGCTTTAAGGAAAGCTCTTGCTGAAGGATCAGCATAATAATGAGAGGGAGGACTTAGTTATCATCTTCTTAATGAAGGCAATATTCATCTTCAAGTGTAAGTAATACCTACACTAATTTTCTCTTTGAAGTTTGTTGTCATGAAAAATGGAAGAGAAAGATAAATTCAAATTGACTTTGACCCTTCTTCTGGTCTCATCTCTTCAAGCATCGTATTTTTTAGTGCATTGTGTTAAAAAAAAAATCACATCAGAATTTTAAATAGGAAAGGAAGAAAGAGAAAAGGCTTTATCTAATATTTCAGTCATGAATATGTCATTCACCTCAAAGTCTGACAGCTGAGAATAGTGCAAAATTGCCATAATGAGCTAGTTACCTCTTTTCTTCTCTCCAAATTCTTTGTCCATTCAAAATGCTAGGGAAAAGAATATTCCTTAATAATAGATAGTGAGTATATAGGTAGCACAGTTTTCAAGATCCCTCATATACATGCTCTTTTTTGATTCTACTAATAACCTTGTGGAAAATACAAAACAGGTTTAAAATTTCAAGTTTTAGATAAGATGCAACAGGCTATTTGAACCTACCTTCTGACTTGCTTATTCCACCACTGGTGTTATCACAGGGTGACAGAAATTGATGGGTATTAGTCATGTTGAAAAATCAGTGTCAGAATTTGAAAAACTTAGAGCATGGAGGGTTGCTGGGATCTAAGGTATAGAACAACACGTGGAGGGTGAGCTGGAACTGGAGAAGGCCAGAGACCAGAGTTACAGAACAGAGTGAAAAAGAAACTCTCTCACAAGGTCATTTTGTCTCCCACACTACTGCAGGACAAGACATCAGTAGTACCAGACCAGGGCAGTGATCTAAGATCAAGGCATCAGTTAGGCTACAGAAATTCACTGCTCAGTCTGGCAGGAACAAACAATTTATTAAAGTTTGTTAATGTCTATCTAAATAAGTAATGGCCAACAACAAAATAAGAATATTTTAATAACAATATAAGAATATAATAAAATAACAATCTAAGAATAATTTAGTTCTGAAACCACAAATGATATCAATATCAGTATGGAAATGGTATGATGGAGAATGCGAAATTCTTACTAAAATTCTTAGCTCATTGGGCTTAGGTGACTAGGATTCAGATTAATAACATTTAATCTAAGATTGCGAAGTAAATGTAACTATCAGTATTATGAGTTAGAGTTATCCATAAAAATAGAATTTATAGTTATAAAACTATTAGAGGATATTGCAACTATGCTATGGAAATTAGGAGAATAGGGAAAGGAAAAAAGCATGGTAAGAAAAGCAAGAATTAAAGATTTAAAAAAAAGTCCCAATGTTAGAGTAGTTACCTGAAAATGTAAATGTTAAACTCTCTAATCAAAAGCAGAGATTTTAACCTTTCCCTGGTGGTCTAGTGGTTAGGATTCGGCGCTCTCAAAAGCAGAGATTTTCAGGCCCTTCTTATTGGCACAGGGGTTCAGCACTGTGAAGCTATCAGTAGTAGCCACTACAGCACTGAGTTCGATCCCTGGCCAGGGAGCTGACCCACATGGTGCAGCAGACCTCTCTAGTCTTGCCTGCTATTCCCCTGAGGAGTGTATTTCAGTCGGTCTGCCTGTTCTGTGCCCCATTCTGTCTCTGGTGAAGCCCTTTAACCCCCACACCTCTGGTCTACACCCCAATTCTTGGATGCATACATAATTAAAATCTTTAAAAAAATTGAAAAGAAAAAAGAGCTATTCAGCTTTTATATATTGCTAGCAGCTTATAATCTACCAAAAAAAAAAAAAAACACATTAAAAATAAATATATAAAGAAAAACTGGAAATGGGAAAGGGAGTGAAAAACAACTACAATGGGAAAATATGAAACAAAAGAAACCTGAGTCATCATTCTTATGAAAAGTAAATGTAAAGGACAAACAAGGGACTTATATCCTGGTAAAAGGAGTAAGAGATTAAGAAAGACTAAGGAATACACATACTTTTTTAAAAGTTGAAGTGAAATTTGCACACATACCTTTTAAGCTCTTGAGCATTCACAAAATTTATTCCTATTCCAGCTTACAAAAGAGGCGCTGATAAATGTGAGAAAACCAGACTCACAGGGAACGTGCTTTTCAATGCAATCAATTTACATTTCTTTTTTTTTTTTTAAAGATTTATTTATTTATGCATACAAGCACTGGGGTACAGGCCAGAGGTGTGTGTGGGGGGGGGTGAGAGGATTCACCACAGAGAGC
>JAGFMF010011830.1:4230352-4260727 GCA_019455555.1 Galemys pyrenaicus | reverse complement strand
AGTTTTTCATTTCTGATTGCTGAGTAGTATTCCATCGTGTATATGTACCACAGCTTCCCGATCCACTCATCTGTTTTTGGGCATTTAGGCTGTTTCCAGCTAATTAGTTAAATTCTTAAAGCAGAGAGAGAACTAACTTTTAAAGGAAGTATGTGATGCATTTCTTTCTTTTTTTTTAAAGATTTATTTATTTATGCACACAAGCACTGGGGTGCAGGCCAGAGGTGTGGGGGCTGAGAGGATTCACCAGAGACAGCCGGGAACAAAACAGGCAGATCAACAGAAAAACACTGCACAATGTGGATCACTTGCTTGACATGTGCAGGGATCGAACTCGTGCTGCAGTGACTGCGGTCTGCTTCATAGTGCATTGCTTAACCTACTGCACCACAAGGGAGGCCCGTGATGCAATTCTTTTTAAAATACTCTTTGGTAGTCTCAAATTTATCCATTTCATAAACTTTGAGATTTTGTACATTTATTTTTCTCAAAATAGCAAATAATTGAGCCTTGTGTTCTATTTAGACATTTTAACTAGGTCGATTTCAGTTTTGACATAAATATGACGTTGTAAAGATTTGAGGACAAACAAGAATCTGAAAAGGAACGCTACATAGAAACAATTCAAATGAGATTGAAATATCAGAGGTTTTCTTAACTTCAATTTTGCATTTTTAAAACAAGCTTATTGGGGTGTTGAGAACTTACCAGGCAGTGTCTCAGTACTTGACCTACTTTAAGCACTTCTTCACAACCGGAGACTACCCCTTAATTACTGAAGCCAAGCATCTTGTGCCCACACCTTGGCTTGAACTCAGTCAGGACATACATTTGATCCAAGGTCCTAATTATCTTCTGTCTGCATCACTAGTTATTTATGGTCCAGATATGGAAACCATTTCCCTTTGCTTTTGCTTTATTCAAACAGAGAATGAGAAGTCATTTACTCTCTCCTACCTTTGGAACACTTTGACCATGAAGAAAATGAGGGAACCTCGCCACCTGGTGGCTGCTCCCAGTATGTGACAATAAGGTGGCCCCTCTTCTGGTCTCTAACCCAGAGAGAAGGCTTCCTCTTGTAACTAAAGCCTGCCAGGCAATCTCTCCAACAGCTGAGTTGCCTCCCATCTGGGAGTATATCTTCAAAAATCCCTTCTTCTGCCCAGATCCATCCTAGTAAGCAAAAAAGTTGCAGTTTTTTTCCCTCTTTCATTGAAACAAAAAGGTCCCATGTTACTCATTTTCAGAAATAGCAGATATTCAGTATTCATGTCCTTTAGAAAGGATTCCACAGTTGGCCAGAATATTATCATTCTAAACCATCCATTTTACAGTTGGCTCCTGTGTTATGGGTTTTTTATCTAAAGCAGAATAAGGAACATCCAGGAATCCCTTCTTATAAACCATTTATGGTATTAAAATGTATGTGATTTGAACTTTTGACTATATAACTATAATAGCAATCTGGGGATATTGTCTTCTTAGATACTTAATTCATAGGCTACAGCTTTTAAAATTAGGTTTCTTTTAATTAGATAAACTGTTCTTGATTTCTAGTTGCCTGTTGGTGATTATGTGCTCAGCTAGCTGGTTCAGAATAACTTGGAGAAATTAAAACATAAATACAGCAGGAGCTCTGCAGCCCCTCTATAGATTATGGTTAAGTAAGTCTGTGGTGAAATCCAGACATTGTTTTTGAATGTACTCCGGGAGAAACAATCCACACTGAACTTAGGGATCCACTGTGTCCACACCAACTCTGTGGATCGTAGTAAAGAATGTTAGTGAAAAGGACACAAGAATATTAATTTGAAAGGAAAACCACACTGTTATGTTTATTGTGGCACTATTTACAATAGAAAAAACATAAATGCCCCAAAACACACATACATATACATACACATGTCCATACAGACAATAGAATACTACATAACAATCAAAAGAGATAAACTCAGGCAATTCACAGCAACATGAATGGAGCTGGAAGGGATTATGCTCAGTGAAATAAGTCAGAAGGAAAAATAAAAGTACAGCATGTTTTCATTTATAGGAGGAATACAGAGAAACTTAATAAGAGGGTTGTGACCTACCGATATCAATTAGATTTTTTTTTCACTCATCAGTTTAGTAGACAAGAAGAAAGTCTCCCACCCCCTTTTAGTGATATGGGAACAGGACATTCCCATTGCCTGCTGCTAAGAGTGTGAACAGCAGCAGAGGGTTAAGAAGGTGATACTGCAAACTTGTTGAATTTGTTTTAGCTCTAATAATGATTTTTGCTAATGCTTTGGGACTGTCTAAATTTTGAATTATGTCATTTGTGAATAGAGATAATTGGATGTCTTTTATTTCTCTTTCTTTCCCAATTGTTCTGGCAACATGCAGTACAATGTTGAATAGCACTGGTAGAAGTGAGTATCTGTGTTTTATTTCTGATTTTAGGGAAAAACTTGCAGTCTTCCAGTACTGAGTATCATAGTAGATGTAGGTTTTTCATAACTGTTCTTTATAATTTTTGAAGAAGTTTGCTTCTATTCTTAACCTCCTGAGTATTTTTATTATGAAAGTGCATTGGTTTTGTCAAATGTTTTTCCTGTAGCAAAAGAGATGATGATATGGGTTTTTCCCTTCCTTCCATTAATATGGCATATTACAGTGATTGTTTTTCTTATATTGAACCACCCTGGATAACTTCTACTTGGCTAGGGTGTTTAATAATTTCAATACACTTATGGGATTCAATTTGTTAATATTCTTTGAGGCATTTCAATATATTCATAAGGAAAAGTGGTTGTTTTCTCATGGTGTCTTATCCATGATAAGATCCCATGTCTTCCCTTGACTGGAGATATTTATGTATCTGGTTGGTTTCAAGTTACTGTCCAGTGTGTCCTTTCAATTCAATCTGAAGATTTCCTTTAGCATTTCTGGTAGGGCAGGTCTGGTAATGAGCTCCCTCAGCTTTTGTTAATCTAGGAAGGTCCTAATTTCTCCTTCATTTTGAAATATGGTTTTACTAGATATAAAATTCTCAGCTGACAGTTTTTACTTTCAGTGTTTTAAATATATCATTTAACTATCTTCTGGTCTTGAAAGCTTCTGTTGAGAAATTGACTAATAATTGTTTTGCGGATCCATTGTGCATAGCAATCGACTTTGTGTTTTTAAGCCTAGCTTTTTGTTTTTGGATAGTTTCTTTATAATGTGTTTTGGTGAGGGTCTCTATTTCATTTATCGTCTTGGAATTACAGATACACATCTTTATTAAAATTTAAGACATTTTTACTAGAACTACTGGACCAAAGTACCACAAACTTGGTGACTTTCAGCAATAGAAAGTTATGCTCTAACAGTTTTGGAGTCCAGGAGTCCAAAATCAAGATGTCAGAAGATTTCTGAAACTCTAGATCTCATATAGTTCTGGGAATCTAGTAGGAAAAATCCTTCCTTATCTTCTCTTAGTTTCTGATGATGGATATCAATTGTTGGTGTTCCTTTGCTTGCAGCTGCATCACTTCAACCTCTACCTATGGTGTCACATGGAGTTCTCTTGTGTGTCTGTATCAAGGCTCCTTTTTTTTTTTATAAGGGCACATGTTATATTGTATTAAGGGTCCACTCTGTTCTGCTATGACCTCATATTAACTAATAACATCTGCTGTAATCCCATTTCCAAATAAGGTTCCATTTTGAGATATTGGGGAGTGGGATCCCACCTATCTTTTGAGGGGACACAATTTAACCTATAATAACATTAACCATAAAGTAAGGACTTATATATTCAGCTATGCTAGGTAACAGATATGGAAAAAAAGATGAAAGAGATTAGTATTTCTAGGCCCATTTTTAATATTTTTGGTACTATAAAATAAATTTACTAAACAAAAACTACATGCTTTAACAGTATCATTTTTATTGAAAAAGTAACACATTTAAACATTTTAGTATAAAAATACATTTAAAACTAATAATTTCTTCCACCCATAAGTCACATATCATCAAACACTTTACTATTTTGTATTTTACTATTTTGGGAGGGACTTTTAAGTTGTGCTTTAAGAAGTCTTGCTTACTTTGAAACTACTTTAAAAATTCTCCAAAACTATTTCAGTGTAAGGGGACATTGATTTGTTTTTCTCTCCTATGAGTAGATATTCATTTTTTCAATCATTTGGTCATCCATTTATTCACAAATGTATTTTGTATGGGTATTATATTCAGGTATTTTTCTATGTAGTGGAAAAGCAGGTGTAAATGGGATAAAAAATGTCCTTTGTCATATAGTCTAGTGAGAGGAGAAAGTCTTAAAAATTACTGAGTAATTTGTCTTGAAAGTTTTATGGAGAACAATTTGAATTGAAATTGAACAATTGAATTGGAATTTTTAAAAATTATAACTACCCAACAATGTGATGGGCTGCCTTGTTCTGCAGTGAATTCTCCACTATGGAACTGACCTACTGAAGCAATTTCTGCTTTTCAAATGGGAAATTAGATTAGAAAAACTTCCACATTTCCTTCAAAAATGTTATGACCATATAACAGACAACCCCATGGGGTAGCAGTAAATCTGTACTCGATAATTCTTGCCCTTAATTCCCTATTTAGAGATTAACTCCTTTGGTTTCATCTTTATTTGATTGTAAATACCATTTGAGATTACAAACTATAAAAAATACAAAATAATAGATAAGTTGGGATGTAAGAACTTGATTAATATTATTAAAAAATAGAGCAAGGAGAGAAGTGACAGGTGTCTGCAGCATGTTATAAATTTAAATTTGAATGAGTCTTTTTGAAGCTCTATTTTATCAGAACACATTTATATGAATATTTGAAGCTACAACTAAAGAGTATAAATTATGCTGTGGTTTAAAGATAACATTTGGAGGAGGTTAGACAAATACTCCAACTGATTTTTCCCCCAGCTGTTTAGATTAATAGTGAAGGGAAAGACTTTATGTAATGATTTTGGAAGAAAAAACAATTGTTATTCAGACAAATAAATGATGCAAACTTAAGTAAATATATATACTAGATACTTAGATTTGGCAGAGGATGGGGAGTTGGTGGGATAGAATATTTGGTTCTTTTCTATTGATGTATCTGTGTTATATCCAATTTCCCATTTTCCCTACTGTTCAAATAAGACCAAATTCCCTGACTTATAGCAATATGATCACTCATTATACAGATATTTTTAGTGCTTCTGGACAGTTTGACTTTTTCTGCCATTGAAAATAAAAACACAAGTCATACAAAAATAGAAAATGGCACTTGTTCACTGTACATTAACTTGCTCTTTTTTTGGTCTTTCTTTCTTTTTTTTTAACAAAACAATACTTTTTACAGTGCAGTTTTCTTTTTTCCATTCAGTCCAGGGGTATGGCACAAATCCTGCAGGTCCTGCAAAATGCAAATTCTATTTACACATTGTATAGGAGATCGCCTCTCATGATCTTTTAACGATGTCCTTTTATCCTTCAGTGTTGTTTCTGAAGGATCTGAAAGTTACCAATATGATATACAACTGTGAAAGGGGATAGTGATTTGTGTTTGTAATTGACAGTTACCAATATGATATACTACTTAAGAAATGGATCCGTCTTCCTTTCAGAAACTTCACAAGAGTAGATGATAAAGACAGACGGTATTGTCACAGTGTTTGAAAACAAAGTATTCTAGATTTCTGTTAACAAGAACTTTGAAAGATGTTTTCATAATTTTAATTTTCTGGAATAAGCTGGTGATTCTTCAGGGATGTTTAAATCATGTGCTTCAGTCTTGCAGTCACACACTCAAGCAGCTTTCCTTTGTAAGGTATATCATTGCAATATATCATCCTGGTGAGAGGTCACTTCAAAGGCACTGGTTTTTTCTCTTCAGATCACTTAGTTAATTAAAAATGCCCCAAAAAAACTGGCCTCTTGGTCCATGTCAATCAAATTGTCATTAGTTACAGAGACAAAAATTCTGTCATTTTTCTTAAGTTCAAATAGTCCCCCTTGGTAGATGGAATAGAGTCCATATTCTGAATCTTTCGACCAACAGCTATTTCTAGCACTTTTCATCAGCAGTATAGGATCAGGATAGCTGGTGTATTTGTAAATATACTGTACCATTTGTTTGCTTTTCTTTTTGAACCTTTCTGCTGAAACTGTTTCCAAAATTTCCCCAGATTCCTGAAATCGGAAGTATGTTTGGGAATAGATGTAATAAAGCCCTGTTTCAGGGATAACCAGCTCTCCATTCCTTAAGAGAAACTTGTTCAAAAATGAATGTCCTTTTCTTGATGACTCCCAGGTACTTATTTTCTCACCCAAAGCTTTTCCATTCTTGGAGTCTGAATGAAATTTAGAGAGAAAAACAGTTAATGAAACGGAATTTGTAGCAATCAAGTTTCCCAATAGCTGTGGTCAGCCTGTTTTGGGGTTGAGATTGGAAAGGATTTTAATAAAACTTCTTGCTCCTTCAATTTTAGGTGTATTCTAAATTCTAGTCATATAGAAATATGGAGGCTCTTGTATCCTTGTGACCTTTTGGGAATTCCTTACTTTCTTTACCTTGTCAACCACTTATCCCACATTTCCCACACTTAAACTTGAATGGTAGCACAGGGGGTGGTTGACTCGAATGTCAAACTTTGCTTTTGGGCAGAACTTCTTTACTGAATCTCTGCCTCTCTTGGGGTGCTGGTGAGCTCAAATTGACATTCTAGAAGGAAACATCAATCTCGTTAGCTAGAGTCATAACTTCTTGCTGTTGCTTTGGGTTTATCCCCTTCAAGTCCACAATAAGAGGGCACAGTCTTTGGCAGAGAACCCAGATTTAAAGAGCTTGAGATTCTTGGGTCTTTAAATCCCAAAGACTTTGAATATTAAATGACCCTACTAAAATAGGAAATTCCATTAAACTCAGGCTCATCTCCATGATAGGTGCTATATTTTAGTTTTTCAAAAATGTAAAGCAACTGTCATATTTGTTGATGAGTAGTAAGTAATATTATAATAATGACTCAGTCACTGACAGAATGTCAGTTGTTTATAAATTATGAGTTTAGGAATACCAGAAAGGCAATTGTCCAGAAAAAAACAGCAAACAAAATCAACAAACTTTCATCCATTAACTGACATTTGAAATTTCTTTAACTTGACGTAAAACTTTGAAGTTTTTATTTATCGAGTACTTCCAATATCCGAGGTATTTTGCATGTGCTAATAATCATCATTGTTTTATGAGCTCAAGATGATCTCTGCTTTGTGTATGAAGAACTGAAGCTTGATTTGACTGATTAATTGCTCAAAACCTCTATCTAGGTAAGGGAAGCTGGGATTTCAGTGTTTGCAGACTGAAAGTCCCATGTACTTAACTGAAACACTACCTGGACTCTTGCACTGTACGCTTGATGATTATTAGGCTCAGCATATTTTGTTGTGTTCTGTGAAAATAGCACTTCCATAAGTGAAAAAGAGTCACCTCTCAGCAACTTTTTATGGTCCAATAATCAAATACCACTAGACGACTTAGTGACACATGATGAAATTAAATGGCTGATTTAGAAACTTTAAGAGGAGGAAGACTTATTGGAAGTGAGAGAAATTACCCTAAAGAAGTAGAAATAAACAAAAATGAGTGCCAAAGAAACTCAAAAGCAAATTTCTCCTACTTCATAATTATTTTTCTGAGGTGAGTTATACTATAGCAGAAACTGAGCTATTCATCTGTAGTCTTGCATCAGCCTGAGACCTAATTACCACTGAACATTTTTTGTAAACATTTCAGGCAAAAGTTAAAAGAATAAACTATTTGTGGCAGATTCTTCCATTGATTTCCTTTAAACTATATATTTGTTGTTTCTCTTACTTGGAACTGGAATTATTCTTCTTGAACTGGTCCCAGTTATATGAGCTGCTGCTCTGACTGGGTAGAGAATGTTTTGTTGCTTTTCTAAAAGAGAAGGGAAAAGAATCATCAGTACTTGTCAAACTGCCTTTCAAGTACATTACTGTTCACAGGCATTGTTCACAGCCCATTGTGAACTGGGCTCCCAAAGTGGAATCTATGGGTTTCAAAAACCAGTTTACATTTAGTAGAATGTTTAGTAGCATTCAAAACAGCCTATATTTTCATAGGATGACCAATCTGTGGCAGCTTATGTTGAATTTGAAAAATTCTTAAGATGGGAAGAGTGAGCAGTAATGTTGCTTATAATGCATCAGCATCTCAGAGGTTAGGTCCAAGCAGAACATAGAAAAGTGAAGTTTTCTTATCACTTTCTAAAAAAATTGACTGTTGACTTATAATTAGCCTGCTGAGGGATTTGAAGCGCACAAGAGTACTGACAAATTTCCACTTTGAATTATATATATAAAAAATCACAGTGATACCAATTTCCATCCTCTCTATATTTTTTCCTCTTTGCTAGTTACTAGTGATTTAAAAGCGCAGCAGAGACAACAATTGTCCATAGATGCTGCAAATTGGAATTCAACATATGCCCTGCCTGATTTCCCTAAAGGAATATGAGACGATGTTTATATGAGCATAAAAATCACTGATTGCATTAGCTCATAATAAATAACATTTATTGACAAGCATTCAAAATACTTTAGAGCAGCCTGCCCTCTTAAAACAAACTACCCACTTAAAAAAAGTCAACTGAGACTTCCTGGTGTGCTTTCATTGGTGATTAAGATAAATAAAATATCAGAAAAAACATTTTATATTTAATATTCACTAACTATTAATGCATATTAAATAAATAACATTTAATAAAATATTAAATGATACATCTTAATATTCACAATGGGTAAACAACAAAAGTTGCCAGAGACAAAGCATTGCAATTACACCCTACAGGGACTTCAGAGGATAATCATAGATTATAATGACAGAGTTCAGGAATTTACAGTCTGTTAGGAGAATATGAACTAGATGGTAAAAATTTACCTATAAGAAACAGAAATAAAGAGTGGTGAGCATTCAGAGGAGGGGGAGAATCCTGTTGATTTCAGAGCTGAGGCACAGGAGTGTTTACACTAAGGCCTTTCCATTCACTTTGTCCAATAAACACAAGTGCCCATCACATCTATTCCAGGTGCTCTTTCAGGGACAAAGAGAAAGAATGAGAAACAAATGAAAAAGTAAGAAAAAGTTTGAGGTGCTAGAGTAAATGTCTGAGCAGGGTGAGAATGGGCTGGCTTGGGACCCACAGAGAGAAGGGCAGACCCAGAGCTCTAGCACATAGCCCAAGGCAGGGTACACAAAATATTCATGGAACATAGGCACATTGAAAACTTTCCTCTCTGCCAGGCTGGTGTGCCTGGGGAGAAGGAGTTCAGTATTTGTCTTGAATGAGAAGCCAAACTATTAAGGATCTGAATGTTAGGCCAAGAGACATGGATTTGAAAGGATATAGGAAAAATCTAATTGGTTTTGGTGAGGGGAGAGGAAAGAAATGTGCTATGCTTCAGGCTTAGTCTATTACAGTGACGTTTGATGGACAAAAAGGGAGACTGGAAAGTTACCAGACTATTACAATTACCAGACTATTACAATTGTTCATAACTGAGAATAGGAGTCCTTAATTGAGGTTAGCAACAGAGGCAGCTGAAAGGAGGTACTATAATTCCATTGGAGAGGAATGAATAGGAAATGAGGATCATTTCTCCAATTGGTGTTAACTGTCAGTTATTCAGGAGGGGGGGATTCATGCCATACTGAAAACCAAATATGGCATGAGGATGTAAGTCAATTAGATATTATTCTCAGAATGTTCAGCTTTCAAGGTTGATATGTCCATTCACCTTTAACCTCCATTGTTAAATAATTCATAATGCCTTGTCTTCCCCAGAAACACACCTTAACACTGTTTTTAAATATTCAATAACTGAATTCAATTATAAATATCTTGTATTTGGGGTCATTGTAAAGATATGGGAAAGTCTAGACTTGAAAGTAAATTCTAAAAAAAGGAGACTTCTTAATGACCATGGCAAATAACTCTCATAAAATAAACCTGCACTTATGCATATTTGAGTGATATGGATACATCTTGTTATACTGAGACACTGATGATTTCTATACCTTATTGGGATGAATAAAAAAGAATATATTTCTTCTGACTGAAATAGCACATGCATCTACTGCAGAATGTGGATATGATGTGCTTCATAAGAAGGGATGCAGTGCTCACCTTTCTAACCACTGTTTTTGCCTTTGAGGAAATAATCAGAAAAAATGCTTAGGCCCTGGGATAAAATCTTGCCCTTCATATTTAATAAATGGGGTTGTCAAATGAGGCAGAAGCTTAGGATTGCTGAAAAGTAGGAAGACATCATTACAACATACATTAAAAACTTTTCTTCAGGCTGGTGTGCCAGGGAAGAAGTTGCAGATTGAATTCAATGATTTTATTTATTTATTCATTAACAAAATATACACATTAAGCGCTTTCTATGTAGAGAGAGATGGTGATAGCAGGACAAAGGGAATGCAATAACTGCCACTGAATTGTGTGCTTTAAAGTATGTAATTGTATGCTATGTGAATTTCATCTCAATAAACACACATACACATATACTCTGAAGGTGCAGTAGATAAGGAGGGGGAACAAGGGAAGGGAGAATCTAGTAGATTGGAGGCATAGTTAAGTACTAGGTATAGAGATGTAAGAGAAAGATGGGATCTTTGTGGATCTTTAATTTAGTAGGGAATCAACACAAAGATTAAAACCACATACAAATAAAAGCATGAACAAAGCAAGTATGATAGAAACAAGGATGTGGAGGAAATTTCTTAGAAAGGTGACTAGGCAAGGTCTCTCTGAAGTGGTGACAATTAGGTGATGAGAATGGAGAAGGAGAAAGAACCAGTTACATGAGAGGTCAGGAACATCAGAAAGTAGACAGATCACAGAAGACAGTCCAGGCAGTTGCTCTGAGGGGGTGGATGTTGAAAGGAGGTCATGAACAGGAAGATGGACCATGGAGGGGGACCACAGCATGAGACTGGGGAGCTGTGGGATGATGGAGAAGGGACTGCATCCAGAAAGGCATAGAGCCTGGGGGGTAGTTAGAAGCAGAGAAGATGGTCAACTTTGGGGGCCTTTATTTTCCCTACTACCAGTTGTATTCCAGAAAGGATTTAGATGACTTATTCATAACACATCAGAAGGTGAAATGATAAATAATAGAAGAAACTGAAGAAAGGAAAGTCCATAATTGGAAAAATGACACTTAGCTACAGCAAAGTTCAGACCACAGATTTGATACTGAGCGTTCTCTCAGTCAAGGCAAAGAGGGAAACAGAATCAAGTGGCTTGAGGTAAGAGGTAGGATGTGTGGATTGGAGCAAAGAGAAAACCCTCCCCTGCCCCCCCATCATAAATTGACCATAGAAAATGAAAATAACCAAAAAATACTACCTGGCACTGAAGTAATGGTTTCCTCATAGGTTCTCAAAAGCATCTGCAAATAGTATTAAATAGTCTTGTTAATTTCCCTAAAAATTTAAACTGAGTCTAGAATATCCATGGTCCTTCTGCTGCATCTTAAAGGAAAATTCTGCATAAGATATCAACCTAGCAGCTGTTTAAGCAGTTTGTGTAGGGCAGGATGGGAGTGAGGATGAATTTTGAGGCAGTTGACACTGTGGTGATGGAAGGGTGCCCCCTGTCTCGGAAAATTGTTTCTGATAAAGTATTTAGAAGATCACAATGGAACAGCATAGCCGAAGGGAGCTGCCTGTCATATTAGGTCAGCCTAAGGTCAGCTTAGGGTTCCCTGAGGCTAATGGATGTGGTGGCCGTGTGTGTGTGTGTGTGTGTGTGTTCATGCATGTGTGTACAATATAAGTTCACTATGATGTTCAGGGACTTTAAATGGCCAGACGACTCAAACCTAAGATGTAAGGCACAGCTCTTCTCAGGATGCCTCCCATACACGCTCAACCCATCAAGGTGTGATCTGGCAATACCTTGTTATTCTCATTTCTGTGAAAGTCATTGAGCATTCTTACTACAGAGATATTTTGCAAACTTCCCATAGTTTTACCATACGACTAATATCATCTTCTTTGTACTAACAGGTGGGAAACCAGTAAGAAACAGTACAGGTTTAGTCTGTGGAATGGATAGTCTCTGACTTGGTTCATCCAGGGATCTAAGCTCTGCTCCAATCACTTTTGACACCCTTGGGGCTTTTCCCATCACTGCCTCTGTTTGGTAACCATTGTTGGTTATTTCAGCTTCCAGAAATTTCCCTCTTCTGTATCCCTCTCTATATTAGAGCTCCCTCTCTCTCTGCTTCTCTGGCTCATACCCAGACTCCTGATAATAGGGGGGGGGGGGTACCGTCTGGAGTCTAGAGGTGTATGAGGAAGGGAGACGGACCGGTGACCTGAGCGATCAATCCCTCTCTCTCCTCTCCTCAGTCTCCTCTATTCTCCCTCTCTTTTTCACTTTGGGACAGAATGCAAGGAAGGAAGGAAGAAGGAGGAGCAGCAGGAAAGAGATAAGGCTAATCCCTAGAGTGTGGGTGGCAGAATAAAGATTGCAGATGATATGGCGAGATGACCCAACTCTTTGGGAGAGTTTGCGAAGTCCCTTAACTGATAGGAACTTTAATTTCTTCATTTCTTAAAAAAAAAAAAGAGAGAGAGAGAGAGAAAAACAAACTGTTGTGAGGATTAAATGAGATCATATATGGAATGGGCATAGGATGTTTACTTGAAGCAATCTGTTTAATTAACGATGCCATTCATCTCTCCTCCATTCCCAGCCCCTCTCTGTGTCCTCTTCCACTCTCTATATTCTCGTTAGTGGCAGGATGTGAGAATGGGAGGGAAAGGAAGAATGGCAGGAAAGAGATATGTAAGATCTATTCCCACCACTCTTATCTCCTCATGCCTGCCTCCAGCACCCTCCTCATTCTCCAAATTTCTACTCTCGTCCAGTTTTCTTTCCCTACTGCTTATGAGGTTACTGCCCCCTGTAGCCTGAAGGACTATGGAATCAAATTCATAGGCTTCTTAGGGTCCTGCCCAGTCCTGGTCTTTCCAACGCCTACCGCCTGAAACAGTGGAATCACAGCTGTTTATGCCCCACGTGGGAAGCTTCTAGGGAAGCCAAGGAGCAAATCTGTGTCTAGGACTCTTAAGTAGAAGTTTGATTTCATTTCTCATAGAAATAGATTATACAGCCCTCCCTAGTGGCGCAGTGGGTTAGGCAACGCACTATGAAGCAAAGCACAGCCACTGCAGCACAAGTTCGATCCCTGCCGCTGGCCAGGGAGGTGACTCACATGGTGGGGCAGACCTCTCCTGCCTCGCCTGTTTCAGTTGATCTGCCTGTTCTGTTCCCCACTCTGTCTCTGGTGGATCCTCTCACCCCCTGCACTTCTGGCCTGTACCCCAGTTCTTGTGTGAATAAAGAAATAAATCTTAAAAAAAAATAGCATTATAGGTAATGTCTTGGCTGTACTATAAGGATAGCTTAGGCTTATAAATCAAAGCCCTAAGCACCAATATCACACTGTCTCTAGGAAGAGGCAGAAATGGAGCACCAAATAATGGACTTACATCATGTCTAAAACACTCCCTCCTCCTAGCCTGGGAATGTACCTACTGTTTTAAAGATCAATGATGGTGTGTAATAACTTGTAGGGTATTTTTACATCTGTGTTTTTATCTGACCTTTTTAAGTGGTCACACTGCTGAATGTAAAGTTATTTAATCATACAAGTGGCCTAAACTGTTAACATTATATATCTGCTAGAACTCCTATTAAATTCAGGAAAAGATAATATTTTGTCATTTACTAACTGTAAATTGAGATGTCATCATCTTCAATTTCTCAAAGCCTCTTTCTTCCCTCTTGCTTTCCTCTTTCTTCCTCTCTATAGGCATACAGAAATAAATGTTTAATTCTAGAGATCAACAATGTGGGAAAAACGTAAAATACCATTATTTGTCTCCTGAATAAAAAAGCAAACAATGGTACACATGTTTTACTGTTGTGTGACCTTGCATACATTGCCCTGTCTATGCCTCAGTTTCCACAATGTAGGATAAGAAATTTAGACTATTGGGGAGATGGTCTAGCTAGAGGTTGAACTCCAGATCAGTGTCAGCCAGGACCTCCTATTCCACTTTTCCTGGCTGTATGAATTTGAGGAAAATCACTTAAACTCTGAACATCAATTTTCTCATTTGTGAAATTAGGAGTCTAAAATTGATGATCTTTAGTATCCTTTTGACCTTCTAAACCTGTTGGTAACTTCACTTTACCAGGCCATCCACTTACCTTTCTAATAAGCCGTCGTAGTTGCCACTTCACTTGTAAACAGGGGTTATTCATATTCTCATCAATGGGATTCCAAGAATCCTCATCGTCACTTAAAAGACATGCAATGCTGTTTTTGGAGTACTTGTCCTGCATCTGGATTGAGAGAAAATACAATACAGTGTTACACAAACATGTTTTTTTGTTGTTGTTGTTGTTCATCTAAAAGTAAAAACAGCAGATTCAGAGAAGTCTTAGCATCTTGGTTAAGTTCGTGGCCTGAAATAAAAGCAAACATGCTGTTCTTTGTCCTTTGAATAAAAGTGAGCATCTGGGTGTAGGGAGAAGGATACAGGTGTGGGGCAGGTGTCCCAGGTCACAATACCCTTCTTTGTTCCCACCATTAAACATATGTGTACATAAAAAAAAATTGCTGCTTTTACTCTGTGTTGGTTCTTCATTTGAGTTTTGAGCTGACTCATTCTGGAACTCTTTGAGGTTCCTTCCAGCTTGATACAATGCATCACATTCTAAGCTTGAGATCCATCTAGGTATAAAGTGGGCAGTGCAGTCTGTTCAATTTCCAAAATCCTAAATGAAAACTTAGCCAAACCCTTTGCAGTGCAATAATTTTCTGTTTCTTGATCTGAGTCTTGGCTTTCTGAGTAGATTCCAGTCATTGTTGTGATTTCTGCCTCTCTGGATGGCAGAATCTAGGCCATGTTGCCACTAGAAATCTGTACATTAAATATTCACACTAGTTGGGCATTTATCTGCAGGGACTCAAAACACCATTTGACGGTTTGCTCTCTCCTTCTAATTGAAAGTAAGCTTTTACAATGGCCAGTTCTTTGTCTACAAAATCCTTACTTGATGTTTTATACACACATGCACACACACACTACACACCCCTCAAACCACCTAAAATACTTCTCTTCAAACCAATAACTGCATAGTTTTGAAAAACACAGGAAATTCAAGCAAGGTCAGACGTTTTGTTTTCATTTTCCTGTTTTGATTTTTAACAATTGGGACTGAAGAAATGCTATTTCCTCATAAAAACTTGGGGAATTGCCTTCTCTGGGAAAATAAATAATAAACCATTTCTATTTGTTACTTGAACTTAGGGGACACCCAAACTTGTGGGAAGGGCATAACTTAATGGTGACCTGCTCCTCCTTCTGGAAATACAATCTCATTGCCAATCAAATAGCTTAACTGCTGGAGAAGCCAGGCCAATCATGTAGCCAGTCAAGTACCCTTGACCGCTTGATCAAGGTCTTTCAATTGCAAAAATACAAACATGGATTAATTAATTACTTTGACACACTCTGACATTAAACATTCATTAACTTTTAAATACAAACTATTTTCTTCCTCCTTTTTTTAAATTACTAGAGCAACCATTCTGTTAGTTCTATGGGGGTGACAGCTGGGACAGGAGTCAGGATATATCAAGCAGTGGAACTAAGCAGCCTTTTTGGCCTCTACTTCCCCTTCCTTTTCCACTGCAGATGTCTACTCGCATCTGCAATATATTTGGCAGTTGAGGAGCCTTTCCAAACAAAGCATAAATTGTATAATAGGAGAAATGGAACTCAGCTTACAAACTAAGAACAGGATTAGATAGGATTTAGCCACAGGCCAGAGGGTGGTTCCAGGAAGAGAAGGCAGCTTTATTGATCAGCATGGTAGGAGAGCCCTGGCTAGGCTTTGGTTTAATGAAACTGAACAAACAAGCTAACAAATTTCCATGACTTGTTGGGACCAAAAGTTACATGTGACCCAGGGAGCTCCCTGGTGGAGCAAGGGGTTAAGCACTACATTATGAATGCAGCCACTGCAGCATGAGTTTAATCCCAGGCCAGGGAACTAACCCACATGGCACAGCAGACCTCTACTGTCTTGCCTGCTGCTCCCCTCAGGAGTGTATTTCAGTCATTTGCCTGTTCTGCTCACCAGTCTGTTTCCAGTGAATCCTCTCACCCCCACACCTCTGGCATGTACCCCAGTTCTTGTATGCATAAATAAATAAATCTTTTAAAAAAACCAAAAATTTGGATCCAGAAAGGAGGGCGTGATCTTCCATCTTAAGTCACAGCACTAGGAAACAGTCTAAACACGAAAAGATTAAGAATGTGGGAGGCAGAAAAAGGCAAAGTTGAGAGCAGCCTGGTATGAGGCCCTGGCGGTGGTGGGGAGCCATCTATATACTGAAGCAGAATTAAGAGGAATAGCAGTGAAGTCCAGGCAGGAACTGCTGCTAGTGCCTCTGAACACCCTTTGGATGGTCCAGAAACACGTCCAGGAGGTGTGAGGAAGAACTTTGACTATTGCGTAGGGTCCTTGGATCATTTTAGTGGGCCCTTTTTTGCTTTATTTTCCAAAAAGTATTCAGAAATTTTCTTTATT
This sequence comes from Galemys pyrenaicus, assembly GCA_019455555.1. Lineage (NCBI taxonomy): Eukaryota > Metazoa > Chordata > Mammalia > Eulipotyphla > Talpidae > Galemys > Galemys pyrenaicus. Next base: position 4,244,034 of record JAGFMF010011830.1, on the reverse strand, counting down.
TTCCAGGTAACCATTGTATGCTCAATGTTTCTAGGCTTTGTTAAATGTAGGGTAACAAGAGGATCACATCACTGCATGCGGTCAATTTTGTATTTGGCTGCTGTCTCTTAAGACTACATAGAAAGAGCATGTTTTTTACATTTCTTATAAAAATCATTTAGGTATAGCATAAATTTTTTTGGACATTTGCTGAGAAAATATAAAATGTTAGAAGGACAATTCTTCCACTTGGAGATCACAATTGTCAACATTTTGGTGTCTTTCCTTCTAGATATGTTTATATATAAATTTTGATTTCTGAATGACAAAAACCCAGACAGAAAGTGCCAGTCCCTCTCTCCTTCCCCATATGTTTCTTGCACTGTCATGTTTAGTAATTTCTTTTACAAGCCTTGACCACCCTGGTAACTAGACATATCAGTGTAGGGGATGCCAGGTTTATTCCAAAAATGACTCATGATGATGAATGTCGGGTGTTTTTCTTCCTTCTTCATTTCCATATCAAAGTATGAATTTCCTGTAACCTGTGTCAGGTGGAGTTACTCTCTTGCTAGTCACATCTGAGTGTTGGGGGTGTAGGAGGACATATGTCCTGTTTACATTTGCATGTTTTGGAAGGAGCGACAGCTTTTGCCTGTCTTTTGGCCTAGTAGCCCTTGATCCTACTAAGTGAATTTCCCCTGAAATTGCTGTTGGTGCCATTGCAAACATGGTTGTTGTGTAAGTGAGGTCTACCCTGTCCTTGTAGGGGCTGGTCAACAGGGTGGACAGCTTTGCTGGCTGACTTGGAGACCTCAAAATGGAAGCGCTAACCTTTCTTTGCTGCCCAGACATTTGTCTCTGACAATCATTTGCTGTAAACCACAAATAACACAAAGGATTGTTTATGGAGATTGGTAGAGAAGGGTACCCTTCTCCATCTTCTTCCACATCTATCATATAAAGTCATATATGATATAAATCACACTGTCATAAAACTTTCTCAGAGATAGAGACTCCAGAGACTGAGTCCCTATTTACTGTTCATGCTTGCAGGTTCCCAGGTTTATTAGAGAATCCCAACACTCTTCAACCCACATTCATTATAATCCTTGCTCACTGTACCTTTGGCAAATGTTCACTAGTCATGTGGAACTTGGGTCTGTTTTAGAAAATCAACACTGATTAATATGAATATCAGAACTTTGCAAAATGTTACAAGACAACCAAAGAGATTCTAATTTATTTTCCCTTGAGAACATTTCTGATGCAAGAGTCTTCAAGAGACTTCGTAATACTAAGTACAATGGCTACAATATATTGAGTAGCTACTTAATGCCTGAGCTTTACCTTTTACTAACTTGGTAATCTTAGACAGATCACCTAGTGTCCTAATATCCCTGAGACTTAGTTTGTTTAACTATAGAAAGGGGTAATATGCCTATATAGACATATAAACACACATATATACTTTATGGGAGGCTAAAATAGAGCAATACTTTTCAGTTTCTATTTGCTCAATATCTGTTTTTTCTCTCTCTCCCCAATAAATTATTCTACATGTCTATATACACTTGTCAATATACATAAATATACAACCAAGAAAAGTATGTGTAATTTGGAAAATATTTTCTTTGGAATTTCCAATTCCATTTTTAAGGTAGAATTTTAAAAAAACATGATCAGATAATTGCATGAATCAATTCCGTAAAGAACCAGTTAAATCAGTCTTTAAATTAGGCCAACTTGTAATGTGAACAAATTGAGGGAACCTTTTCTATGTGGACAGACAGGCTCAATCTGTTTATGCTGCAAAGTTAGCAAAGGTTGGGGCATGTTGACTAAAAATTGGTAAACACAGCAGTATTTCAGCCTCTCATGCAGACTAAGAATGAAAGGCATGATTATAGCTGCATTCATTTTTATTTCTTACAAATATAAAGGATTTTTTGAATAGATCTATAATAAATCTGACTTTACTGGTCACATCTTATAGTAGCCATCATTTTAATAATTACTTGCAAATCAAACAGGATTCCTCTTTGTCCACTTCAAAAGGAAAATTTTCTGACCAAATGAGATAAACAAATGCGTACTCCACAGAATATACAGACTGCACTTCCTTAATGGATAAGCACACTGTGACTGTTGTGCAATTAATATTTATCTGAAACCTTTACCCTTTCATTTCCTAGACTGCTGGAAGATTTGCTGTTGCATTAGCCCAATTCAGCAGGATGCAAGGTGTATTACAATATGCAACTCCTTGTCTGAAATTAGGTAAGTCACTTCTCTAGAAATGCTATAGACTAGAAGTGTACAAAGTTAGAGTGTACACTAGCTCCTTTCAGCTTACGGTTCTCTATTTATTACATAATACATGGTTAGCTAAAAAATACCTAAAAGGTCAAAAGCTGAGTTGTTTTATTTTCAGCACTTTTGCAATCCTGACCCCAAAGTTTTATATAATTGAGAATTATACAAATTAACATGGCACCAAGTATTTTTTTTCCTATAAATATACTTGGACCATTCACAGGCATAGAAATGATTGTTTTATCATAAACAGTAAAACACTGAGTCCCTTTTGTAAACTATTTGTAAAAGACATTTACTCAGAAGAGCCTATAGTCAAGGAACAGGCAGATGTTAGTCCTGTGTATTCTCAGGGTTGTCAATACAGACATGCCATGCATCTAAAACTAAAACACAGGGCTTCTCTGGTGGCATAAGGGATTAAGTCTCAGCACAATGAAGCTACATCAGCCACTGGAAGACGAGTTCAATCCCTGGCCAAGGAACTAAACTACATGGCGCAGCAGACCTCTACTGTCTTGCCTCCTAACCCATATGGCGCAGCAGACCTCTCCTGTCTGCTTGCCCACTGCTCCCCTCAGCAGTGTATTTCAGCCATTTGCCTGTTATGCTCCCACTCTGTCTCTAGCGAATACTCTTACATCTCCACCCCTCCCCGCCCCCACATACCTCTAGCCTATACCCCAGATCTTGCATGCATAAAAAAAATAAATCTTTAAAAAAATACAAACAAAACATATTTTAAAGGTGAGATCTACACTTATGTTATATCTTAGAGGAAAATGAGAAATCTGATGACATTCCAAGACTTGCTTCTGATTTTAGTTCGTTTAGATTTGCTTCATTTTAGCGCTCATTGAATAGTAGCAGCTACTAATGTGATAAAAAGGTATGCCTTTGAAGCTACAAACTACCTGAGCAGTTTTGCTAACAGCTGCTGGAGCCAGTTCTGCACTTCACTTTGCTTGCTCAGTCCCTCGAACTGAAAGTTTGGCAAAGCCTTCAGCAGCAATGGGTCTTAGCAGTTTAGGCTCACGGGCAGAGAAAAGGAATATTTACTTCCACTGTCAAGTCTTCGAGAGGAGCAGAGAGGCAGTTCACCCGAGGGCTGCTCAGTGCCTGGTCAGGGACCGTGCATTGTACTGACCTGCTTTAGCTCGTTGGTGAAGTACAGGTAAGTCACTGCCATGCACAGGGATTGCAGGAGCACGGTGAAGATCAGGACCAGCACACAGTTCTGCCTAGAGCTGAAGCTTTCTGGGGTCTGCATCATGGCCATTGTCTCCATGGGTCTGGCGGCTGCGTCTGTCAGGCAGCACTCTCTGTTCAGATCGGGGGTGGATCCCTTCTCAAGTTTCATTTACTTAACAACAAAAATGAAACTGAAACAACAAGCTGAGAAACCAAAGGTGCAATTGTAAAATACCTGGGACTCTCTATTACATAAAGTGTCTGCTAGCCAGCAGGTAATACATCTTGAAAGAGTCTCTCAGAACCAATAGGGTTCTGTGAGGCTTACAGCAAACAGCTCTTTCCCCTGTGCCTTGGGCCTTTCGCGTCCTGAGGGTGTGCCTTTGCCCAGCCACTGTGCCCGTTCCTGGGTTCTCAGATCTCATTTTACCCCAACAACCTGTCACTGGAAACGGACCACACCTCCGTAAGAGTCTTCTATCATCTATTCCATGTGACCCCTCAGCTCCCACACAGCATCTCAATAGCCTTCTTGGTACCAGACTGTCTGGGGTCAGCCTGCCTGGGATTGGCCTGCCCTGCTGTCACCTGCCTGGGATCAGCCTGCCCTGCTGTCACTCGCCTGTTTTCTTTATGGCTGTGCCCCTAGGCTTCAGCATCTGTGAAGTAGAAACAATCATACCATGGACCTGAAAGGGCTGTTGGGAGAACGAAGTGACTTATTCATGACTGGCTTCCCTGACAAGTATGTTTAGTAACCTCTCTATTAACACAGAGAGGGAAGAGCCATTTCACCAACTTTAAATTAAATCCTATTTAGTCTTAGTAAGACTTTACTGAGTTCTAGATACGCAATTTCAGAAGATGTCACCCATGGGGGCCTCCCTGGTGGCATAAGGGGTTAAGCACAGCACAGTGAAGCTGTCCACAGTCACTGCAGCACAAGTTCGATTCCCGGCCAGGGAGGGGACCCACATGGTGTAGCAGACCTCTCTTGCTTTGCCTGCTGCTCCCCTCGCAGTGTATTTCAGTCGATCTGCCTGTCCTGCTCCCCACTCTGTTTCTGGTGAATCCTCTCACTTCCCCTTGCCCCACCCCCCACATCTCTGGCCTATACCACAGTTCTTGTATGCAAAAATAAATAAATCTTTTTTTAAAAATGATGTCATGCAGAAAGACTCAGACAATGCAGTCAAGTGGTAGAGGGGCCACACTCACGCTGGCTGACTCATGAGATATCAAATGTGAAGCACTTGGCACAGTCCCTCCCATGTAGAAACCCCCTACTCCCATAAATGGCAGCAATTATAAAGTCAGGATAAACTAATAAATAGCTAGAATGAATTTTAATTATATATATATATAAAAAGAGTTGCTTTTCCCCTCTTTTTATATGGGTTATTATTTACACATTAAAATTCCTCACTTTTATATGTGGTTTGATTAATTTGTATAAATGCATAGCTACCACCATGTTCAAGAAATAGAATGAATGCTTTGCCTTACAAGGCTTACAAGAATGAAACCTCTGACTGACATCAGTGCTGAGACTGGATTTAGTCTAACATTGACTCTAGGTGATTTTAGGAAATACTTTGCCCTTCTGTGTTTTGTTAGTGGGGGTGGGGAGTACAAAAAACTTTGCTCAGAGACCAAGATTATCTTTGTCAATATTTTATTTAGCACAGGTTTACTATGGGCTACAAAACTTGTAACAAAACTATTATTGTTCAAGCCAATAACATATAGAATATTATTTCTTAATAAACCAATACAGAAATAACGTACTCAAAACCAGCAGTAGACTAATTATACTACAGTGGAGCTGAAAGAAATTAAATGAAAATTTAGCTGGGGTGTAACTTTCCAGGAGTACCTTGGGAGGTGCCAGACTTTCCCCAGGAACTGATGTCTGGTGTAAAGTTGTTAGACTTCAGTGCTTAGGGAACAAAGGCGCTGGTGTTCACAAGCAAACTGGGTTGCTCAGAGGTAATAGTTCCAGGAATTGTTTCGTGGCCAACTGAGAAAGTGCCTCCCTGGGACAGAAACGGATGTCCCTATTCTTTTTTTAATTTAATTTTATTTACGCATACATACAAGAGCTGGGGTATAGGTCGGACATGTGGGGAGGGGGTGGGATTGGTGGTGAGAGGACTCACCAGAGACAGTGGGGAGAACAGATGAATTGACTGAAATACACGTGAGGAGAGTAGCAGGCAAGGCAGGAGAGGTCTGAGGCGCCATGTGGGTTGGCTCCCTGGCCCAGGATCAGTCTCGTGCTGCAATTGCCTCAAGTGCTGAGACTTAACCCCTTGTGCACTAGGGAGGGCCAGGTGATGTCCCTATTCTTTCTGATACTGTTACACTTTAGTACTTTTTGCCTTCCCAGACAAAAGGGACTGCTTCAAGATCTTCCTGAGAGTACTCTGTGATTTAGTTCTACTGCCAACAGGATTTGTCTTGCGTCTAGGCAGAAGCAAATGTCTCAAGGTTTTCAGAAAGGTATTTAGATCAGACAGAGTTGCCTTGTCCAGACTGAATATTCTCAATAAATCCTTACAAACTCTCAGTAGATAGAGTTAAAAAAAAAATACAGCCTTTATTGGACAGTCGTGCCGCTAAGATGTCTACTTGTGTGTGTCTTTACAAGTTCTCAGTAGCACAATCGTCTGATTAGCATCACCCTGCACATGGTTATATTGGTAAGTACCTTGTAGCAGGAAGAATTTTGCTAGCGCTATCCTGCACGTGTTCATAGTGGTAAGAACATCTTAACATCCAACTTTAAAGTGATTTTATTAAAGCAAGTTAAACTCAACCCCAAATAACTTTTGTCAAAATCAAGCTTTCAAAACATGGATTTAAAAATATAACAAGTCAGTGTACAATACTGGAAGTGATTCTGCTCTTATAAAAGGAAGAATGTTGGAACAGATTTGTTTTGAGGGGCTTTTCCACTTTCAGGAAATGAGGAATTCAGCTGTGGATCCCCATTCTATATCTTTCACTCACATGGTGGGTCCCCAGTGGGTAAAAACCTGTGTTATTGCATAAGACAGACTTAAGTTTTTATCAATGGACTCATGTTGTTCCCATGTCTTGGTTCTTGTGAATGATGCTGCAATGATTATGGGTTACTTATATTCTTTAAGATCATGATTTCACTAACTATGGATAAAAACCCAGAAGTCAAATTGTGGGTCATATGGCACTTTTATTTGTAATTTAAAAAGGAAATTCCATGTTATTTTCCATACTCACTACACCAATTTACATTCCCACCAGTGGTGCATAAGAGTTCTTTTTTCTCTACATCCTTACCAACAGGTATTATCTCTCATCTTTATGATAGCAGTCATTCTCATTGTGGTATCTCATTGTAGTTTTGATTATATCTCTGATGATTAATGATGTTGAGCATCTTTTCACATGCACATTAACCATTTGTGTGATTTCTTTGGAAATATGTCTATTCAGGACCTTTGACTATTAAAAAAATTTTTTTATGTTGAGTTGTATGAGTTCTTTTTATATTTTAGAGGGTAATGTCTTTTCAGCTATATGATTTGCAAATATTTTCTCCCATTCCATAGGCTATGGTTTCATTTTTTTGGTCATTCCCTTTGCCAGGTATGAGGTGTGAATGCATGCATGCCAATTATTCTCATATTATCATGAAAACAAGGCTAAGAAATATTTCTCCCACATGTGAAGGTATTACTAAATGAGCATGTATTAGCAAACAGAAAAATCTTTCTGGACCTTGATAAAGTCTTCTTTCTCCTCTTGAGATCAGTAGTTCTCAGCCTTATTTACCCATTGAAATCCGCTAAAAAGATTTTAAAAATGCTGATCCCTGGGTCTCACCCCAGAGATTCTGATGTAATCGGACTGGGCATGGGAGATCTTTACTATCCCCTAGATGATGTCAATGTGGAGTCAAAGTTGAAAACAACTAGCATCTAAAAGGATTTTGAAACTCAGATTGACATCTTGCATTAAAGGTTCATTGGAGATTAAAGTGAATGCATTTCATCAGCTGGATTCTTTTAACATTTTAATTGCCACCAGGCAATTAGAATTCTTTTAATTCACAGCTACATGAGAACAAGTTAGGAATTTATCCTAACATATTGGATTTTGTTTAGAACAGGAGTTGGCTGCAGGCTAAATCTAATCCCACACCTCTTTTAATATCATCCATAAGTTTTTTGACCCATTTTTAAAATTGGGTTAAAATGACTGAAAAGGAATTAAAAGGAGAATATCCTTTTGTGACACATACCAATTAAATAAATCCAAAGATCCATGCTTTTTTGTTTATTAGTGTTTATGGCTGTTTTTGTAATATGAGAATATAACCATGGCACACAGTGGCTGGACTGAGGCATTTAGACAGATTGTCTGTGGAGCGCTCCACTGTTGGGAAATCTCAGTGGTGCAGTTAGAACTCTTAAACATGAAGTCTAAAAGATAAGTTACTACTATATTTACAGAAAGAGTGACAAATCTTGCCCTTGAGGCATCACTAAATATTCATGTGGCTGACTGTTGAAGAGCACAATGCATCTGAACTTCGCAGGCCCACCTATGCTCAGGCAGACACCCACAATGGGAATTAATGGAAGGTGACTCAATGGGAAAGAGTATTGCCCAGGAAGTGCCAGAAGATGAGGAAGTTGTAGAAGAAGCAGTGGACGTTAGACAATCTGATGATTCAAGTCTACTTTTGACTTCTTTTGTTACATGGGCCCATCTGTGATATTGGCACTGACACTAAAGAAGAAGGAAGAATTGATATCACATAGAAACATTTTTAGAGAAATGAAAAAGCAAAAAGTCATATATACATTTGTGCATTCAGGACAATACATTTTTGTAAAGTTATGCTATTTTGTGTGTTGTTCCTGATTTTTCATTTTTTAATTTATTATTATTATTCTTATTCTTTATTTTCTTACACGGTTGGTCATCTTTGCATAGTCATTGTTCCCCTTAGGTGCGGTCCTCCCACTCATGTTACCTCCCAACCCCCACATTAGACTTTTTATATTGTTTGTAATGCTTCTGGCCAACAGCAGGCTATTACTATATTTTTGGGAGTCAAAAGTAATACACGGATTTTTGGCTATGTAGTGGGGATAGAGTAGTGGGAGTGGGTGGTACCCAAGGCCCCAATTTGTTTACAGACCAACTCTATTCTTTTTGTGTGACCCAAGGTGAACACTTCTAAAATATTTCAGTCGATTCTCAAACCTTATATATTACTAATTTCAATAATACATTGTTTTTAATATGCTTTATAAACAAGTAACTGCTTTTACCAATGGAAACCAAATTCTGGCCTTCGATATGCTAGTTGGCAGAGTGTACCGTGTAGGTGCGGGTAGCTCCATGAGTGGAGAGCCAGCGCTCTGATGACAATGCCGGAGAACATGTGTCACTTCCTAGTTAGAGTAACAGGATGTAGTGGATTGATTATATTGATCAAGACATCAAAAAAGTCTGATGAGATCCATAGTTCTTAGTCCTAATGCCATACTGGAATTATCTGGAAGCTTTAAAAAATGAAATTAATGGCTAGGTCCACCCCAAAAACTTTAAATTGGAAACTCTGGAAGTAGGATTCAAATATTGGTATTTTTTAAGGACCCCCCCCCTCCCCAGGTGGCTCATGTACAAGGAATAAGACCCATTGGTCTGTGATGAAGTCCTTTGAAATAAATAATTGGCATCATAATGAGTAAACTACAATTTAGACATGAACTAGTGAGACTCATAAAATGAAGTCGATGACATAATCAATACAACTTGTCTCTTAAATAATTCTTCATTAAAATTTCAGTACAAACTAATAATCCCTCATTCTAAGAAGCCACACATTTACAAATACAACAAGAGCTAGATTTGAAGAAAAACAATGTTTTAGAACTGGACACACAGATTCATGACCAATCCTCCAATCAAGCCTTGATTAATCTAATTTAATTATGGGAGTTTTCCAAAGCTATTTTGTCCTCCCAAGTTTTCAGAATTCTTCTGTCCTGAAACAGGGCTTTTAAATATTTATGATAAAGATCCAGACGTAAATATTTTAAACTGTGATTTTTTTGGTAATGAGTTATATCTGCTATTCTAGTGAAAAACAGCACAGAAGGTGCACACATGTGTGGGGCTGTGTTCCAGTAAAGTTATTGGCATTTTTATGTGTTTACCCAAACGGAAGTGGGCCAGACTAGTGGTGAGGGCCCAGAGGACTGACCTCTGATGTGAAGCTCTATTTCTCACAGTGTGGTTACCAGCAGCCTCAGAAACCCCAGGAGATTTGTTAGAAATGGGAATTGTCAGGCTTCCCTCCCAGTCTTCTGAATAAGGCAGCATGAGGAGAGGGCTCATCTTGCCCTTCGGGTGAATTTGATGTATGCTAATATTGGAGATCCACTAGTCCAGAATAATCTATATGCTCAGGAACCTCCTGTGTGACTTTCTAACATCTAGCTCTGGGCACCTGTATTCTAGTAGGTCTATGACAGGACCTAAGATTCTCTGTTTTTAAGAATTCCAACAGAATTCTTTAATAAATGGATACATTACAGCCCTCCTAGCACAAGCATGTGCTACAGATTGTTCCCCCACCTCATAATCCTATGAACAGAGACTATGTAACGAGTTCATTTCACTCATGAGAACACTGAAGCTCAGAGGAATTATGCAAAATTTTCAAAATCACTTTTAAAAATGAGGACAAATATAGAACCACAGTCATTCTAACTCCAGAGTCCCAGTCTTTTTTTTTTTTTTTAAGATTTTTTTATTTATGCATACAAGAGCTGGGGTACTGGCTAGAATCATGGGAAGTGAGCGGATTCACCAGAGACAGAGAGTGGGGAGCAGAACAGGCAGATGGACGGAAATACACTGCTGGGGGGAGCAGCCAGGAGGGCAGGAGAGGTCTGCCACACCATGTGGGACCCCTCCCTGGCTGGGGCTAGAACTCTTGCACTGCTGTGTGGCCACGATGCTTCACTGTGAGGCGCTCAATCCGCTGAGCCACCAGGGAGGCCCCAGAGTCCCAGTCTTCATCACCATCCCACATGGCTAACCTCCAAGTATAGAAGCAAACCCTACAGAATTTGTAGTTAATGAAAGTACTTTGTTTGATTGGCTCATCTCACTTTGACTTAAGAAAAAAAAAACCTTCAGTTTTATTAGTGGGAAACTACTACCTCTACTATAGTCATTTTAGTTCAAATCCTTATCTATTTTCATTTCCCAGGTTCCTAGAGTCTTTACCAGACAGCAAAAACCTTGTTTATGAGGTTTTTGAGCCCTCATGAAACTAGAGAGCTAGAGTGTGGATGATGGAAACAGGTGTCCAAATACATAGCCAATCTTATATCTACTATAATATGGAAGAAGAGGACTCAATTATTTTGAAGGTTTCAGAAAACTTCTACCTCAATGTAACAGCCAAGGGTCAGAGGCAAAACCTGGGAGCCAATAGATGTGTACTGTAATGTAGCACTGATATCTATTTTGATATATTGCTATATGTTATTTGACATTTTCTAGCTGTACAATCTTGACCAAATCACTCAAATTTGTGGCCTTTTTTCCTTATCATTGAAGTGATGGGATTTACTAAGTCATCTTTAAAATCCCTAATAGGCTGATCACTGCACAATTTTATCATCGCCTGGTCATGCAGGAAACTGCATTTTGGAACTGTCACATTCAAGAACTACAGCAAAATGTATCCATACGGTCATTCTGGCAGCAATATAACTGCTGCCACTGCTGAATTTACACGTACATGTATACTTACATTGGACATCGAGGCTTTATTAGAAGCAGTGATACTGCTATTTCTGGAACCTGAACACACTGGTTATTGTTCTGTGAAAGGTAAGTGAATTATGCCACTAGCCTCTGTGGCTATCACCTGTGGCCTTGAGCGTGTTTATGCAGAAGGTGCATGGGAGCGTGGGTGCAAGGCACATGCGCCTGATTGTGGATACCTGGAGCATGGGTGCGTGCATGCGCAAGTGCGCACACGTGAGCCTGGAGGCGGGATAAAAGCAGTGGGAGTGAGGCATACAAGCTGCTAGACTACAGAAAGAGCATAAAGATTTGTGGGGGGCTGGGATGCATGGTTGCCTGCCCATCTCCCAGCCACCCTGCCTGGCCTGTGACATGCCTGCTCCTTCCATGCCAGCCTCCCTGCCTGGCATGTCTGTGTGGCTAGTTCCTGGAGAGCATTAAATCCTGTAAAATCCACTGAGTGTTCTGGAACTCTGTCTGCCCAGATAGTGAACCGGCCCTATGCATGCTGCACTGCAGTCTACAAAACAAAAATGCTTAATCCTTGCTTCTGCTTTCTGAAACTCTTGATTAATCAGTAGATTATGATTTGTGTGTGTTTATGCATCGTTTTGGTGGAGGCTACATCAAGTACTTCCCTAACTTCAAGGAAAAAGAAGGAAAGTATCTGATATTTTCTCTGGAGAAATGCAGACATTCGCCAAGTGGGGAACTCCCAACATTGGACCGAAGATTCTGATCAGCCAAAGCTGAAGGTAAAAGCCCACTTCAAACCACAAAGAAAGTTAGCAGCTTACAAATCAGTATGTCTGCATACATATAAGGTAGGTTTTTTTAGTGCTTGACCTGTATAAGGAAAATGGGGTGGCGCAGGGCTTATTTTTGTTTCTTGCCATCAGGCTCTAGAGCTGCCACTGGCGACTTGCTTTTCCTCCCAGGTTTCCCTGCCCACACCTGATATTGTGTAGGTGCAAAAAGGACTTGGGAGCACAAGCACAGGGCATGTATGGACACCCACGGTCAAGAAACAGGGAGCATGCACACCTGTAATTACGGATACCCAGGCCGAGAAGCCGGAGAGCACAGGCACGCATACGTAAAAGTACAGATGCCCGGGATGAGAGATCATGAGGCAAGAAGGGAGACCAAGAGAGAATGCTGGAGAGAAGCCAGAGAGGGAGCATGGAGGCTGAGGGGTCTGGGAGCTCAGTTACTGCCTCTCTGCCTCCCTGCCTTCCTGCCTGCTGATCTGCCTGAGTCTTATCCCCTGATTCAGCATTAAAAGCATATTAGATATACCAAAAGTTCCAAGTTATCTTTTCATCTGCCTGAATCAACAACGATCCTGCCCCGTCTGAGATGATTGCACAATAGCCAGGAAATCCAAGCCACATCCAGACCCACTTCTCTCACTCTTCCACTGACTGGCTTTATCCTAAGGCTGCTTATCTCAAAGTTTGTCTTCCAAAATTGATACATTGAATCATATCCCCCAAAGAGGTAGGTTCTTTGGGGATGATTATATTAAGAAGTTGGAGCCCTTGTGAATGGGATTAGTGCTTTTATAAAGATCCCAAAGAGCTCCCAAGTTTTTCTTTTTCACCATGTGAAGGTGCAAGACTCTGCCACCTATGACTAGGAAGAATAAACAAGACTATGCTTGTGTCTTGAATTTGGAATTTCCTGTCTTTAGAACCATGAGTAATACATTCTCTAGTGTTGATAAACTATCCAGGGTGTGGTATCTTGTTAGAGTAGCTCAAGTGAGCTAAAATAGCTGCAAAATGCATATCAGCAGAAACTGGGGCTCTGCGTCTTCATGTTCATATTTGAACGTAAGAAATGTGTGCTTCCCCTGGCATGCTTTCAATTCTCTCTCATCTTTTTTTTTCCAACTATACTAAAATGAATATATTAAAATGTGCAGGTTTTTAGTATATGTCTATATCAATATATCAAATATATATCAAACTCTTACAAATCAAAACTAAAAATTTGAAAAGTTCAGTGACCAAAGTAAACATATCACAAAACAACATATAAAAAGGTGAATAGAGAAAAATGCTGAACATAACTAGTCCTTAGGAAAATACAAATAAAACCATATTGAGATACTAAAATGCATCTTCACATCTAATTGAGTGACTCCAATTTTAAAATCTGGGAATATCAGGGGTTGGTGAGGATATTTAGAGATTGAAACTCTCGTACATGGCTTGTTAGAGTGAGACATTCTACAGCCACTTAAAAAAATGGTTGGTACAATCATAAAAACTGCATGGTACTGGAACAAAAACAGACACATAGACCAATGGAATAGAATAGAAAGCCCAGAACAAACCCACAAACTTATGAACAACTAATCTTTGACAAAG